>JBBBDQ010029045.1:32500-62500 GCA_037127315.1 Ascarosepion bandense | reverse complement strand
AAAACACAAACAAGCAAAATCTTCAAACTTTTGTAACTCTTAAAAAAAGAAAGAGCAAAAATGAAACACTCTTTTTCTCCATCCATATCAGAAAAAAAGAGCACACACACACACACACATATATATATATATATATATATATATATATATATATATATATATATATATATAGGATACATTATTTTTAGTTTAATTTTATTGTTTGTTGCAAATTAATTTTGTTTTGCCATTTTTTGTTTAGTTTATTTGGATTTTTTCATTTTGTTTTGGCTAGAATTTTGCTTATTTTGTCACATACTACTAATTATTTTATTAAAATTAAGTTTCACATAAATAATTGAAGATAACTATCTTTTTTAATCATTGAGGAAATAACTGAAAATTTTAAAACTATTGTCAATTGCATTATTTTTAGTCTTATAATTTTTTATTATGAAATTATTTTCATTATATTTTATCATATAGTATTTATCCTATTTACATACATGCATATAATATGCATATTATAACATTTTTAATTTGAATAAATATATATGTATTTTATATAATATAAATAATAGTTTTATTGTTGATGTAGATGTTTTCATTATTATACTTATGATTATTATGATAGCTTTATTGTTTTGTTATTACTTTATTGCTGATTCTTTTATTTTGTAACAAAAAAACATTTTTAATTCATGACTTGCTTCTTTGCTGAAGAATCCCAAACCATTGATGACATTTTTGTATGTTCTTAACAGTGGCTTATTTGATGATGATGATGATGATGTTACAACGGCCAAAAGAAAGAGGGAGGAGGTGGAGGAGGAAGAGCAGGATGTGGCAGATTAGGAACTTGCTCAGGACTGACAAATGAGCCTCAACAGGGTAATGATCAGCATAAAATACATCTTTACTGCTGAGCTTAAGAATTACAACAAATAAATTTCAAAAATTTTGTTTAAATTAAAATAAAAAGAAGGAGTGTGGCTATTATT
This sequence comes from Ascarosepion bandense, assembly GCA_037127315.1. Classification (NCBI taxonomy): domain Eukaryota; kingdom Metazoa; phylum Mollusca; class Cephalopoda; order Sepiida; family Sepiidae; genus Ascarosepion; species Ascarosepion bandense. Next base: position 61,520 of record JBBBDQ010029045.1, on the reverse strand, counting down.
AAAATGAACCCCCTCCCCTCAAAAAATTCATTTTTTAACAGATTTTCTGATGACAACCTAAGGATTGTTTTTTTTTTTTTTTTTTTCTGAACAAATGAAGTTTTTTGTTGCAGTTACAGGCATACAAGTGAGAAATCATTAAACCCAGCACACCATTATGACGAGAAAAAAAACTGACTTAAATCACAAGTGATTAAAAAAGATCAACAGTTTTCCTTTTTAACTGTTGTTTCAAAATAGTTTTCTGGCAGAGATGAAAAGTCAAACACAGGCAAAGGGTCAACCACAGTTCTTCAACCAATGGAAGAAAAAAAAAAGAAAAAAGCTACATAAATTTTTAATTTGGAAATAGAATTCTCCAAAACATTCAATAAAATAAAGTTGAAGAAAATTTCTTTTTCCTTTTCATATCTCTGCTGAATTCTTCAACAAGCTGGACAACATATGCCATAAAAGTTGGCTTTGTCTCTTTTAAAAAGAAAAGATATGGACAGATAAAAAAAATATGAAAGAAAGAATTTTGTATATTTTTTTGTTTTTCTTTGTTTGTTGTTTTCATCTTTGGACTTTTTTTTTTGTTTGTTTGTTTGGACAAACACAAGAGATTTTGGTGATGTTTTAACACCAAATTTATGAACAATTCCCTACCCCTACAAAAAAGAAAAAAAGAAAAACCCTGAATTTTGAAAATTCAAATGTCAGTTGCAAGCAATGCACACACACACACACACACACACACAAGCTTTGAAAATTCACAAGTTATTTCAGTGTATGAAGCATAAAACTTATGCACTTGAAAAAGTTTTAGTGATTTCAAATAATCAAAAACATGTATTATTTAATAATACAGAAAGATGCTTGAACCTGAAGAAGTGGTGATAATATACTGTTCATGAAAATAGTGAAAAACTCTCATACATCTAGAAATATTGGTAATATTTAATATTTACCCTTTATTTATTACTAATGTTGCCTTGCAAAATTAGATTTTCAATTATTTATTTTTATTTTTTTGAGTTTGTTTTATTTTTTCAGGATTTTATTGTTTTATTCTTGTCAACATTGGTCAAATATCCCCCAACCAATTGTCTTTAAAATTTTGTGAGTGAATGACGACACCATCTGAAATAATCACAAAACACCTGGTTTTATTTATTATTTTTAATTTAACATCATTTTCATTGTATTTAAACTTTTGCAATTCTTAAAAAAAGAAAAAAGGAAACACTTTTTTTTTTCAATTAATTCTTACAGTAGTTCATGTTATGAACTACTGTAAGAATTAATTTTCACTATTTAAATTTTTCAAGATTTTTCTGTTTGCATTTTAAGTGTGTTCATATATTTACATATAAATAAAATTTCCCCTCCCTAAAATTTGCCTAAAATTAACACATTTTGAAACTCTTTTATAATTTGATACTGAGAAATAATTTTTTTATGGTTTCAATTTTAAAAAGTACTACACAATATGTAACAGATTTGAATATTTGAAAACATTTTTATAAAGAAAGAAAACATTTTTGTATGTTTTATCTTCAAATCATTTTGTTAAATTTTGTTTATAGATGAAGAAAAAAAAATCAAATATGTCTCTGCTAAATTGGTACCTACAAAGCAAATATAGTTAGAATATTTCCCAGAGTAGAAAATGAATAAGATTGATAATAAAAATATTATCAAAACATATTGTCTGCTGCAAACAATAATAAATAAATAATAACTAAGTAAATAATTTAAAACATCATTAAAAAAAATGGAAAATGTTTTATTTTCTTTGGGTTGATCCATTTTAAAAATAACTTTATGCATGTAATCTAAAGGAATTTATCTTAATTATATTTTTCAATAGGAAATTAGTGAATTGTTATTTTTTGTGCTTTAAAAGCCTTTTAGAATGTAAAGAACACAATATATGCAACATTTAGAATAACATGCAATGTCCATTGCAATTTTGGAAAATCAAAGATAAAACATTACAATCAATCATCAATTGCTAATCTTACTGTTTTTATTTTCTCTTTTCTTTTTAAGAGAAAGAGGATTCTTCTTTACCTCCAACTACCCAATCACATGTAATGAAATAATTTTTTTCTTTTATTTGATTGTGCACAATTAAAACATATTGAAAAATTAAAGATCTAACTTCAGTATTACAGTATTATTAATTTTTTTCTTAATGATCAAAGAATCTACATATATAATATATAACTTTCTGCAAATCTATCTCTAATATATCTACTAAATTATATATATATATATATATATATATATATATATATATATATATATAATAATTATAATATCTATGTGTTTTTCCCAAAAAATATACATGCAACAAATAAATGTGTGTGTATGTGAATACTGTATTTGATGGTATACAAAATCCCACTTTTTTCAAGTAAACTGGCTCAAAAATATCTCCTGGGTCTTATATACAAAGTTGAGGTATCTGGTAGGCTAATATTTACCCAGATACTGTAGACTACAAATATTTGTACCTAGAATAAATATATAATAATATTAAATGTAAATAGTGTGATTCGGGGGAGGTCTTATATGCCATCAAAGACAGTATATGTCAGTGTGTGCAACTTTCATATGTACACAGATGTGTACAAACTTGATTGGTTATTTTTGTTAATTTTTGTCCTGTGGTGATGGGCTGTATAAAAACATGAACAGCAACAACCGATCCCATCCGAGACTTGTGCATTGTCAGCATTCGAAATATCATGTACAAAAACTGAACAGAAGTCAATGCAGTATTCATTTTCAAAGCCAAATGGCTTTCCTGCCTTACAGCAGAATACAAGAAGAAAAAAATGTTTTTTCCCAATCTATGGTACACTTTAATGCATGGAAACAAAATTAAAAAAAAAATTTTAATGGATTTCACTACACGCTCACATCTAAAGTTAAAAGAAAAAAAAGAAAAAAAATATTTGAGTTACAATTATAATCATGATGGAAGACTTTCCAAAGGCTATTTGCAATTATTGGTTCTTTTATTCTCCATGATATTCAATTGTGTGAACCATTCTTAGAGAAAAAAAGATACTTTATCCCACTTTTTTTTTATTGTTTGATTGTTTTTTCCTGCCATATCACCGTATGTTGTTCTTACTACAAAATTTTGTACCTTCATATACAATAACATTATTAATTCTGGTTCAATTTGTCTTTGTGAATCAAAGTAATTTCTTCTATTTGTATTTATCAATAATTGTATTGAAAGTATTTATTGTTTGTTTGCATTGAATTGAATTACAAAGTATTTATTCTTCCATTTGATTACAAAAACTTGGATCTTATTGTTGTTCTTCAATTATTTAAAATTCAAATCTAACCAGTGATGCATATATCTAACCCTGTTGTCCATCCTTGTGTTAATTTTGTTATTTAAGTTTGCATGCATATCTGGCCATATCTTTTTCAAAAAGAGAAATTATTTGAATGATGGTACGTTAATGTATTTATTGAGTGTCAGTGTGTATATATGAGTTTAGGAATTGTGGCCTGCTTTGTGAGTGAGATTGTTGCACATTTGATGCCATTGGCTGCTATATGAGTTCAAGCAAAACATCAGGATTTCAAATCCTGATTTTCAAGGCAGTAAATAGCAATAGAAATCATCTTAATCCTATTTTCTTCATATTTAGCCTTGTATTAGACTAAAATAAATTTAGTAAATATCTACATACGTTTATGACTAAAGAATGATAAAATACCAAATTGAACTAATTCATAAACCAATGTAAAAATTTAGATGCCATATTTTAATGTTAATTCATGGACCATACTGGCTCAACTGCCTTTTTTAAGCAATCATTTTGAACTAAAAAATATATATATTTAAGATATAACATCATGGAATAAAATAAATCTACCAATTAATATTTTATTTTCTCAAGAGAGAATACTCAATAAATACAATTATATCATTTTTGCTTTTTAAGAATTATACTAATAGGTAATAAACCTGCATAAGTGGCTGAGAGTTGCATATTTCCCACTTTTGTTCAAGCTTGGGTAAAATCCAAGATTTCAAATGTTGATTTTTGTGGCAGCAGGCTTATTTGAAAAATTACTGCAATACAACATACCTTACTCCTAAATTTGTAAATATCAATAATAAATTATATGGAAATGTTTTACACAGTGTGTCTTTATCTAATATTTGATTTTAATTTTTTTAGTACTTTTATTAATTAGTATTTTAAATGCTGTACATAATAAAGCTAGTATCTACTAAATAATACATTACTTATTTGAATTTGTATAGTGTATTAAAATATACATTTGCTTATTTATAAAAGTTAATGAATATATTTCATATTTCATTTTAATCCTATTTATCTGTGAGAGAGAATAGTTTATTTGTGATTTTATTTTGACTCATTAACCATAACATTTAAAACTAATTTATTTTCAAGTTTCTTTGTGTGGATTTATTATTTGATTGAAGAAACATAATTTAGTACTTCAAATCATAAATGATCTAAAACTGACCATCAATTTTTATGAACCATCAATCTAACTTTTGTAGCTTAAATTCATTGGACACCTTTCTTCAACACCTCACCGTGGAGCAGTATTTAGCATGTGAGTCTTGCAGGTCATTGCTACGAGAGTGAGTTCAATCATCACTTGGTGCCTCACATTTTTTACTATGCGAAGTAAATATCACAGCAAAGGCTAGTCACCTTGGAGGAGTATTTAACAAGCTATGCTCATAGATCAATATTATTGATCCTCACTGAGTGCCCCACACATATAGCCTTGTGCCAAACTAGGCAAAGCTTAGTAAATATCATAACATCTTTATTCATAAGCAATAATGAGTCACATTGATATCTTGCTAAGGAGAATTATGGAGGTAAAAATCTATATTTCATTTATAAAAATCTATATTTGGCTTATTTTGATGATAAATATACTCAATTTGAAGAAGACAATATATCTACTATTTCTAAAGCAAAAGTATTTTTGGTAAAGTAGACACTTTCAACTTATTTCTAATGATTTATTTGATATCTGTTAAAAATACCTTCAGAAACAACCTACTTTTATTCACTGCCAGAAATTTCTTGCAGCTGCTGATATATATATATATATATATATATATATATATATATATATATATGATGCCTTCAGTACAAGAAAGTACTTGCTGCCATGGCATTTTGAAAGTCGACAAACTTTAAGCACGATTTTCTTGTTTTTTTTTTTATTTTGTGGTGGAAAGTACCTTCAAAACGCCTCATATATAAAAAAATTATATTTTATTTTTGGTATGTTAAGGACAGTATTATTATTTATTAGCATTTGGGTTTTTTTCTATTACTTTTTATTTCAATTCTCATTAACCAATGACATAGCAAGCAGCAAGAACAGAATAAGCCTTTGGTGTAATATACTTTCACACATGCCATGAAAGCTTTACCATTACTCAATTAAGCTATATTTTTTTATATCTCCACTCTGTTGCCATGATGCTATTGTTTTTATTAGACTAGTAATATTAGGTATAATAATCTTTGAATTTCATTAATGTCAGTTATACAGGGTGCACCACAAAAAAATGGGAAATTTTGGACAATTTATTTACTATTTTGTTAGTTATTTGAAACAAAAGGAAAGTACAACTGCAACATTGGTAAAATGATTTTTATTTATTGAACCATGGTAAAATTTCAGTTCCTAAATTGGATGTTCTTTCTTAAAAATAACAATCACCTCACACTAAAAATTTGATGTTAAAAAAACTTATGTTAGTTCATTTTTTTTAGTTCATTCATAGAGTAAAATATATAGTTAATTTTTTTATGCTAGTTAATTTTTTCATCATATAGTAAATCTAAAATTTACTGCTTTTTTGTGGGGCACTCTGTAGCACTTTCACCATAAGACAGTTCAAATCTAGTCAGAGGCTTGTTCTTATTAAAATGCATGGATTTAAAAATCCATGCATTTTAATAAACTGTCATTTGATTTAAGAGTTGCAATTAAAAAATAAAAGTATAAACGAAAAATTTATAACAAATGACAATGTTTCATCCAAGAAATTTAAAGATTATTACATCTAATATGACTATTGTAAATCAATAAACAATATGCTGGCATAGGGATTAGAAAAGAGATGGATTTTGGAGGCTAGCTTTCAATGACTCCTGTGAGTCACCTTTGTGTAAGGTGCTCTCACAGTGAGATAGACTTCCAAGGAATGTGAGTTCAAATCACACTGGAAATTTATACATTATTTCTTATTTTTGTTGTTTATATAATGTTTGAAGAATGATGAACTGAAAGTTGTAATAAAAAGCAGTAGAAATAACATGCAAGAAATAGTCAAAGATCTATTCTAAAATAAACAGCATTTGTCTGTATATGACTTAAACTTTTAAACTACAGTTGTTAAACACTTAAAACTACATATGTTCTGATCCAGCACAATTCAAGGGAGTTTTTGATGAACAATTTATATACAGCTCTTTGTATAAGCATATATTTATCAATTAAAATAGAAAAATAATATACTAATATTTTAGCATTTCCAATTTAAACCTGATCATATTCAATTATTTTTTAAATAAACAGGAACAAAGTTAATGAATGAACTGTAGAATATTCCATATATTTTGTTTAATAAGGAAAAATGTTTTTAAATTATTATCATTAAAGTATTTATTTTATGTAAAAATACAAATATAAAAAGAAACTAAAAATTTAACAAAACAATTTGTAAACTCTATATGATTTAATTAGTTTTTTAAATAAACAGTAGCAAAAAATTAAATTAAAAATGCAAAGATTAAAAAATTGCATGTACATTTTATTTGATCTAGGATTCATTTATTTTAAAATTACTAACATTTGTCCATGAATGACAACAGGCTCTCTTTCCTTGCAAAAGTTAATTTCCACTTTTTATCCATTAGAACAATATTAAGCATTAAAGAATCTTTAAAAAATATGAAAAATTGAATTAAAATAGAAAAAAAATGTTTAATTTCCAAATATTTCTGCTTATTTCAAGAGAACAGAAATAAATTGTTTATCAAATCCATCCTTGGAAAATACAGAATCAGTATATATATTTTTAAGCTGAGCACACATGCACACGAAATATTTAGAACATAGTTAACAATTTTTTCTTGATATAGTGATAAAAAAAATTAAATTAATTGAAATGAATATTGTTATAATATATTAAATGATCTAATGTTTAAATATAAATATTATTAATATTGTTCATAATAAATTTGTATATTACACTTGTATAATTTTCACATAATATACATGGAAGATTTTTAATAATATGAAAGGATTTCATAAATATTAAAACAGGCAAAAACAAACAAATATTAATTTTAGATCTACTGATATAAAAATCCCAAGTATGGCTAGCCTCGTTATTCATATTTGTCTCACAGTCTAACATATAGGTTAACCCCCACTACACACACACACACACACACACCAACAAAAAATAAAATGCATACTGTGTTTATTATCTGAAAACACTTAAAGGCTTTCATAAAGTTAAAATAAACACCAATAGTTTAATCAAAAATTATGAAAAAATATCAAAAATTGTCTATACAATTCATCAGTTTCTAACTTCATAATGATCTTTTTTTTTTGTTTTTTATATTTTCAACATAAAATTTAACTCTTTCTTTTAAAAACTTTACATTTATTCCTTATTATGAAAGTGTTTAATCAAGTTCCAGGTAAAAATCATTAATGCTATTTTTAAGCTAAATATGTATGCATTTTACTGTTCAGGAAAAAGATCATCATATATATATATATATATATATATATATATATATATACATACAGAGTCCATATACATGTATCGTTAATAGCAACTAGAGATCTGATATGAAAAATAATTAAACATTTTTATTAAAAAGATTAAAAGTTTTAATAAACATCAATTATACATTAACTGACACAGTGTAGTTACAAAAAATGTCTCCACATATTAACTTAATTTTTGAATAACTAAATAAATATAAAATCTAGCTTACTAATGCCATTATAAATAAATTTGAAATTGTATTGTAATATTTAAAAAATTCTGTTCTGTATATTTTCTTACTAAGGTTTAATAATCATTGAATATTAAATTAAGCTAAGAGACAAAGTGATCACCAGCCTTGTCCTCTTCCTGATGAAATGAAAACAATTACAATAAATGAAAATTATATATATATATATATATATATATATATATATATATATATATATATATATATTACTTTAAAAATTATCTATCTACAAAGCCAGACACAATCTAAGAGTTTCTTTAACACAATACATCTGGTATAAATATGTGGCATTTCTACTAAATCACCAGAAAATTATAATATGCAATATATATTAATGCAAAAAATGAATTTGTAGTATTTTGAATTTATGTTGAGCCAGTATGGTATTAAAAGTTGAATTGATCTGAATTAAATTTTAATTTGGCAAAGTTTAACCTTTGTGCTCAAATAAAAAAGAAAGAAAAAAAGAAACAGTCTATCAAAAGGACAGTTATTTCCTTGACACTGCTAATATTGTATTCATTTTCCCTCCTTTGACAATGTTTATTGTTTTCAAAAAGTGATGTTTTAAATAAACATATGAAAATGGATTTATACATTTTCTTTATTCTTGAGAACTGACAATAGTTATCAAACACTATTTATTTATTAGATTGAATAAAAAAAATTACTTTCATAGTTATTTCTAAAATGGTAAATAATAAATATTTCATTGTATATAGTTTACATATTTTGATTTTAGAATTCTTTTTAAATTCTTGAATAAAATGAATTATAAATTTTTGAATAAAATGATTTCTTTTCAAATTTATTTCTTAAAATGGTAAATCTCTAAAAGGCAAATAGAAAATATTGCACTGAACTTGGTCCACATATTTTTATACTAAACTGTATACAGTAATAGCAGTGTTAAAACCATAACAATCCCTTTGACACATTGTTTGTTGCACGGACTAAGGTTAAACATTGCCTTTAACCCTTTAATTGCATTTTAAAAATATTTTTGCTTGAAAATCAAGGGAGTTAATTAGGTTTAACACTTTACCTCCTAAGAAAAATAGAATTATAACAAATAAATCGAAAATAATATAAATAATAGTATCATAATAATATAAACTATAGATTGATAATAAGTTTAAATGTTTTACTACCACTGACTAGGCAAGCAAAGTAGTCATTGAGAAGTGGCTCGAAAGCTTGATGATGGCTGACAATAAGCTTAACAGGTTTTACTACCATTGCATACAGCAAGTTAATCATGCAAGAAGAGTAGTTTGAAATTTAGATGTATGATGATGACTTTGAACGTTTGATATCATATTTAATTGCAGAGTCATTTGTGTTTTTTTGTATTGAATTTTATTTATGTTTACAGTTAAATGCGATTCTTATTTTGAATTTGAACAAATTGCCAAAAAAAAAAAATTAGGTCAAAACAAAATTTGATCAAAACAATTTTTTTTATGTCCCCTACCTCTAAAAGGATAAAAATATATTTTAGGAAAATTGCAGTGACTTTCCTATCAAAATGATTAGCATATATAAACAAGTTTTAAAAAATAAATAAAAGTAAAATTATTTTGCTTAGCATGTTTATTTTAGAAAAATACTTGATTTACTCTAATCATATGTATCAAGTTACATATCATGTTAAAAGTAACTAACAAAACTATAGAAATGCACAGAACAACTTGCATTCATTCTAACGATTACATATAGTGACCCGTCAAATACTAAAAGCATATATAGAATTCATTGGAAATGATTTTACTATAGAATTGTTGCAATTATTTATTAAACAAAGATTCCAAAACTTTCATGCACTAATGATTATATATATAGAGAGTAACACAGCAAATTTTAAAAGCATATTAATAAAATCTATGCAGATATGATGTGAAAATATCCACTGTACATTTGATATTTGAAGAAATATAATCATAATGCATTCAGTTTTTAGAAGGTTGATTAATTAAATTAAAAAAAGCTAAAAACTGTATATAAAATATTGACTTCAAAATCATGTCTAAAGGATAGAAAGAATACCTCCCCTTTTGCAAAGAACTTTTTATAGTCCACTTTTGGTGAGTTTTGGTTTTGATGCCAAAAGGTGAACATTGTTAACAGCATTGACTGAAAATTACAAAACTAATATAAGTGTTATATATATAAGTGCTTAAAAATGGAATTTAATGATTTGATCACTGAATTTTACAATTTTTATTTAAAATTTGTTTAAACAAATGTCAACACTGTTGTATATTGAAAATCAGAAAGAAAGGGATTGTTAGTGATCAGGAATTAATGTAAGCATTAATTCTAGAATATCTCCTTAGTAATGGTTTTTCTCATATTCTATCATACTCAGTAATTCCTTGCATCTTAGTGGATTTAATGCTTTACATGATGGGAAATGATTAAAAAATATAAAAATGCTATTATAAGTATAATGTAAATACATTGGTAATGATTTTACTACAGACTTACATTGAAAATCAAAAGAAAGGGTCATGGATTAATGCATGTAATACTTATTCTTTTTTTTATTTTTAGTATTTTACATGTATTATTTTATAATCTTTTAAATGGAAGTTCTTTTTAAAGATAGTACCAAGGTATAAATTTTAAGTTTATTTTACAACAAATATTAGAAACTTATTGTATTAATAATTTGATAATCTATTCAATAGTTTGTTTTATTTTTTAATTTGCAAAGATTTATGAATAGTCATTACTTGATTTCATTTCATTAATAATTATGCACTGTTCTTGAAGCCAAATCTTTTCTTGATTTTTTTTCCATTCCCTTTATTCTTACATTATCAAAACAGGGTTACAGTTTGTTTTTTGTTTTTTTTTTCAAACAATTACATCTATTTTACATTTACTATGTCCTATTAAATTCAAGTGATTTATCCACTTATTTTCTGTTTTTCAAATATTCTAAATATGAAACACAATTTTGCTGTTTCTCTAATACAAAGTAACAACAAAAAGGTTCTGGTTTTGTTTTTAAGTTAAAATGATATCAAATGTACATCCTGCAAAACTTTAACAAATTGTTTTCACATATAACATTTTGCAAAAAATATTAACTTTTGAGAGAAATAATGGAATGTTTCTTTTTTTTTTTGTTTCTTTTTTTTCAAGCATTTCCATGGTGTTTGTTTTAGTGTTCAGCTTGTTTTATGTGAATTACCTTCTGCTTCTAAACTTTTTTTAAGAGTATCTTGACCAGGGATTGGATGTTATTTTTGAGTTTTTTTAAAAAAATAATAATAAAAAACTACAAAAAAAAAGTTGTAAAGAAGGAAAGAAACACTTTACATGTAAATAGATATTTTCTAATGTGAAGACAATTTAATTCAGAGAAATAATTTTGTCAATTACATTAGGAATTTAATTGTTCTTGTGTAAGTATCACTTTATCGTAATTTTTCTTTTTTTTTCTTTTTTTACTGTTTTATTGTATTTTTCCAGGAATATTTTCAATTCTTGGTATCTGAACTCTGAATGTTATCTTAAAAATTCTAAATTTGCCCTTTTAGCCACTTCGGGCATTCACATTGTTCTGTCGCACAAAAATCCCCTCCCTGAATTAAAAAATTAAGAAAAAAAAATATTGCTAGCCATTTCACTCTACTCACGAAAGATACTGCCATTGAGATATATATGTGTGTGTGTGTGTGTGTGTGTATTTATTCTCCAAAAGGAATTTTCTACATTGGTACACCCCAAGCAGCTCCCACCTGGGTAATGTTCCTGATATAAAACAAAGAACAAGACAACAACTACCCAAAATCTTTTTTTTTCTTTTTTGGCAAATTTTTGTTATTTACTAAGCTTAGTTTGGCCTAAGGCCACAAATATGGAGCATTTAGTCGGGTTAAACTCACTACTTCATAGTAACAGTTAACCACACTAGCTTGTTAAGCATTATCCATGCTGAGGTGCCATTTTTAGACAAAGTGTAGCAATTGTATTTTATTTCATTCAGACTTATTTCTTCTGTTGTTGGAAAGCTAGAGGACATCAGCCAAAACAATGTGATAGGGAAAAAAAGCAACAAAAACACTGAAACAAATATTTTCTAATATGAAAACAGTTTGATTCAGAGAAATAATTTTGTCAATTATGTTAGGAGCTTCATTGTCTTATGTCTTATATGTCAATTTATCATAATTTTTATTTTTTTTTATTTTTTACTGTTTTATATTTTCCCAGGAATATTTTTAATTCTTGATCTCTGAAATGTCATCTTTGAAATTTGAAATCTGCCCTTTTAGCCACTTTTAGTATGACTGAAATAAAATACAATGGTTACATTTATACTGTCATCATTGCATAAAATATTTCTATGTATGTGCCAATTAGGCTTGTTTCCCAGACAATAATTCAATTTGAGAAAATTACTATCTCATCTCGTCATTTTCAAATAGAATATGTGCAAACTTCACAATGAAATCTCTTAAATGGAAGAGTTTTTACTTTGTTAATTTCAGAGTAAATAGAAAACTTTTAATTTGGGATGGGGACTTTATACATGTAATAAATGATTACAAGAAATTTATTAAAACAAGTCAAAGGTTCACACTAACTTGTTTTGTGGCAAAAATAAATGCAAATATTTGTGTGTTTTAGATAAATATCTATGTCTATTATTTAAACTTCTTTTTGAATTGTATGTCTGCTTTCTATTTATTAGAAAGTGCCAGAAAAAATACCAGACAATTGCTAAAACTCAATTACTGTAATCACACAAAGTGTTATTGCTAGCAGTAGTAAAGATGCTATAAAAAATATAGTTAAAATTAAAACCAATCATTTTACTTACTAATTTTGTCTAAAGATAAGTTGAATATGATGATTACAGTGCCAATTTTTATTCAAACCCATGAATTTGTTTTTTAAATTTGTACCTTAAAATATTTGTTGGGTACAGGTGATTCTTTATAATAACTGCATGTGTTAATCACTGTTTCTTTATACCAGTGGATCAATGGATTTTTCCCATAAATTTCTGATTTATTTACCATACTGGATAAAGAGTTTTGCACTCATTTAGATTCTTTTTCTGCTGTAAGAGATAAAGTAACAAACTTTTTAAAATAGCCCTTTCTTCAGACTTATAAATATTATGCAATGTATATATGACGTTAAAATAATTATAATTTTTCTTTTGACTTCAAGTTTCCCAAATACACTGCTTGTCAGAGTAAGAAATCTTTTGAATTAATTAGCAGATATTTGTTAATGAATTCTATAGATTCATCTTACCCTGAGGAGCAGGGTATCTGTGAAATTGAAATCAGAAGATATGTTGTTTGAAATTTTACTTATCCATTACCTATTGTTAAACTCTAGAAATTTACTAGCCGAAACTAACATGTCTTGTTAATATTAACAGTATGTGTTTTACATATATATATATATATATATATATATATAGCTTGGTTGGGAAAGGTTTCTATGGCTGAGAGGTCTAAAGTATACAAGGTAAGATAGTAGTTTCCTCTATAAGGGGAAAGCAGGTTTGTACCCTACAAGAAGATATATTTTCTTTATTAAGACTCTTGAATATACAGGCGATTAAATGTAAATTTACATTGTTTAAAAAAGAGAGATATCTACATGTATCCACTAAATGTTTAAAGTAATAAGAGTGATATATATATATATACCTAGAGTAGATTAATATTCATTTGGAATTTATAACATTAATATGTTATAATATCACTACAAAAGTAGCTATTTTGTTTTGATACTACCTGTATCTTATCAATATCACTTGATAAGAAACAGGTAGTATCAAAACAAAATATCTACTTTTGTAGTGATATTATAACATATTTATGTTATAAATTCCAAATTAATATTATTCACTCTACTTTGTATTGAGCACTTTTTTAAGAATTGTGCTTTTTTTGGATACAGAATTTTATTCCATCCATACCTACCCTATGATACTTGCATAGAATAGATTAGCAAATTGGAAATACATTGTAACCAATTTGGCTTAATTTAGCAGTTATTCTGATAGTTTTCTGTAGCCATATACAAATAATCTGAATAAGGATTAAATGTGTTTAGTCAATAAAATAAATGATTTTCCTGTTTAATTAAAAACAAAACTTTTACTATCAATGTTTTACTTAATGATTTTTGCACAAACAATTTATTTAAACTTGTTTTAATATTACGTTCTTTCATTTTTTGACATACAATGTATCTTTAAGTACAAACTTAACTTTCTTAGGGGTAGGATAAAAATGTCCCAACAGTACACTGGAGTTATTTATAGAAATTAACAACTGCTATTATCAACAAATATTCTCTTGGGACATATAGCCATTAGAATAAAAAGGTTAAACGAAAATTTTAAAATAAAAATTTAAACAATCTTAGCCTCTTTTTGTATCACAGATTTAATAATGTGCTCAACAACAGTAATCTAGGTATCAACCCAGTGATGGTTGAAGAATTTTTTGAGTGTACTCTATGAATTTCATGACTTTTGAGCATAGAATAATGTCATAATTTATCTATATATTTCATTTCTTTCTGGTTAAATGCATTTTAGGGTTTTGGAATTTTGCATCCACTAAATGATTCCTAAAATTGCATCTATATTTGAACAGATATACAGCAAATACTGCCTGAATGTGGTTGTCTATGAAGTCACCAATCAGCAACCAAAAGTCTCTTTGCTTTACTCATGCTACCCTAATTAAACAGCTTGGTGGCCCAAATAAGCAAAGAAAATAATTACTAATTGACTTGATTTGTATTCAGATTTGGCTCAAATAGATGAATGGTTTTATCAGCCTGTTACCACAAAGTTTGATTAAAGACAATAGGCTAGAGATTTTATTTTTTAATCTTTAATTAATTTTTTTCTTTTTGTTTTATACAAGGGAACACATGGCTGCTTCCAATGAGCATAAATATTGCCCAAACATTTCAGATCTAATCAGTTGGACTATACTGCTATCAATTATCAAAATTGATACATGTTTGTTTTTAAACATTTTAAAATTGAAATTATAGTGTCTGTTGTTTTTCCTTCTTCACTGATCTAAATGTATTTATTAGTTATGAAATACATTTCAAATTCCATTTCTCAAACAGATATTATTTAGTTTGGGGATTCTTGATTTTAGGATAAGGACCTCAATATTCTGAAAATGTCTTTCCTTTTAACAATTACTGTAGTATTGTCTGTGTTTGCAAGTATTTGCCATATACTAATGGAAATATTATACTTAAGTCTATATTTATTAATATAAATACAAATATAATTTTGATGAAACATTTAGATAATGTTTAGACTCTTTGGATCTAGATATGTTTTCTTGTATGTAAAACAGAAGTGTTAGCTTTGTCTATCATTTAATTAAATTAACTTGTATTAAAGAAAGACTGCTGTCTGAATACATTATATATACAAGAGTTGTCTCCCTTGTGGTTTTCTTTATAGCTTTCTTACCTTAAAATCTAATATGATTGTCTTAGTACACATATTCAATTACATTTTTGAGAATCATTGCAATTTTTTTAATATCAGTTACAATGACGGATGTTTTTATATAGCATATTAATCAAAATCTCTTTCCACTAATCCCCAAATGAAAAACCATAAGTTTGCAAAAGATCCTTTTGTCTATCAAGTTTGGGGAATGTTTTCCATCCTTCCTTTTGTGAAACTTCCAAGTAACAAATATATTTTTTACATTCTGTATGTGTGTGCCTGCAAGAGAAAAGAATGATGTCCATGTATGGAAGCTTTGAGACAAGTTGATTTTTGTGCTGTTTTCATTCAGAAATATTGAATTTTTTTCTAATCAAGATGTCTTTTTACATCAGATGATTATATATAACATTTCTTTTCTTTATCCCCAATTCAGTTACTTTTACAATGAGAAAATTATTTTTCTTTCTTTCAACAAGTTTGAATGCAAAAAAAACCCCAAAAAAACCTTAAAGAAAAATTTATTTTTATTTTGTTAACTTTTGTAGTGGGAGTGAAATGGTAGCAATTCACACCAAACCTATATTAGAAAATAATTGTGTGAGTCTGTGAAATCAATTACATGAGTCTACATGTGTATCTATGAAATCAATTGTGTTAATGAATGAAGGTATATATGGGAGAAAATAATAGTGTGAGTCCATGAGTTTTATATATATATATATATATATATATATATAAAATCACAGATGCCATACCATAGACAATGAAAATTTTACAAAGGTGTGGTTATTGCTAGTAGAAAACACACACATCACACATTTATTTTCTATATTATATATACAAACCACACATACATGTAAATTTTAGCCTCATATTAAAAAAGTAGTGTTTCTATTTTCAGAATTTGGCCTATAGAATTTAATAATGAAATGTTTTTATTATGGTTGACTGAAACATTTTCAAGGAACAAATTTATTTTTGGGGGCACATATGTGCACAAAAGCATATTTGGAGTTTTCTTTTTTTATTCCAAAACTTTCAATTTTTTTGTTATACACCCACATAGACACACACCCATACACACACACATGCACACTTATTTGCTGCAAAATATCCTCCTACCTTCATTTGAATTTTGTAAGAGTCCATATTATATTGTGATACCTACTATTTTTATTTGATTTGATGATAACAATTGAATATTAAAAAGCTCCTTTGATGGTTTTGTTTTCCTTATTTGGGGTTATATAATTTTTCATCAATTATATTTGAGATGTGTTAAAAGAAAATTAGTGAAATCTTCTATTAGCACCTCATTTTGAAACAATTTCATGAAGTGAGGTCAAAGGAAAAATCAAATATTACAGTAACATTTCTTATTAAAACCAGTGAATTAATTTTTTATAAATTTGAACCTTAAAATACATGCTGGGTACAGGTGGTTAACAAATGTTAATTGCATGTGTTATTCACTATTTCTTGATACCAGTGGACTTATCCCATAATTCCCTGGTTTATTTACCATATTGGGTAGAAAGTTTTGCTCAGTTGAATGCACTCATCCAGATGATCCAGTGAAATGAGAAGGTCAAATGAAAGGGATTTACAATAAGTGATCTTACATTCTGACATTTTCTTGTTTCATCTTGTTGCAATTTATTGCAACATTTTTTTTTTTTTAATCCACTTCATTTTTGTGTTGTTAAACTAAAGTGAAAATTTAGAACAAGAAATATATATACTCAAATTTGCATCTCTTACCAAGTAATAAGACCAGTCTCTTAAAACTGTTTTGAAAAGGCAAGATTTTCATCTGTGTTCTTTTTGCATACATTTATTTCTCCCAGTTTTTTCCATACTGTATTGACTTCCTAGTAATCATAGTTGTATTATTTTAAGATTTTGTGATGAACTGTTTCTGCCATTACAAATAATTTATGTGACCACATTTATTTTTGTTGCTTTTATTGTATGTTGCTTAGTTAATCATTTTTTAAGTAAACTACCATAAATAGAAATCAATAAACAAAATATAAAAAAACTCAAAGTAAAAGAAATTTGAAAAAAATAACAAATTAAAAATTATACAAGTATTTGTGAAAATATTTGCCTACAGATGTAAATTGCATTTATTTATTTATTGGCTGTATTTGGGCAGTAATTTTTCAATTATAAAAGTTTAGTTGAAGACAAATTAATTTTCTTTATGATTATATATATATATATATATATATATATATATATATATATGGATATGGATAATAGCTGGTAAATGATTTAAATCAAATGATTTCTAATTAGCATTCACATAGATGAACTGATGTACACTTTTACTGCATGGGAAAAACTTACATAATAAAAAATATTTTTAGAAATTATACAAATTTAAATTTGAACAGAATGTCATGTATTTCTATTTCTTAAATTCATCAACTATATATATATATATATATATATATATTCAGCAAATATTTAACAGTGCTATTTCATGCTTACAGATCTTTCAAAATGTGTAGCTGTTTATTAATGACACATGCAAACTTCATTTTTCATAAATGTCAATTTAAAAGCTCATCGAAAAGAATTTAAATTAGTACAATCTTATATACACAATAAAAGTATTATATATATTTTGTGTGTGTGTGGTGATAAATGAAGAAAAGTTTAAAAGACTTACCTTTCCAACTTCAAGCTTTGCAGATACACCATTTGTCAGGGTCAGATAAAGTTATTCAGAATAGAAAATAGATCTATCTGATGCAAGTGGTGTATCTCTTTTGAACTTTTCCTTATTAAATATTGTTTCTCTTACAAATTCTACTCACCTTTAAGTACATTAAACTCCTGTAATTTACTGAGCTACATCTTTGGTTAGGTATTAACAATCTGTGTTATATCACAAGATTATTTGAATATGCATCAGCACTTTTGCACAGTATCAGAGTGCACTCTGAAAAGTGTTACAATATATACATTGCATTTATATATGTGAATAACATTTTCAGTAGTTGGTGTTAAATTTATCAAAATACTAGTTTTGACTCAAGTATTTCAATATATAAAGATTACTGAAATTGATTAAATTTACAATAAAAATGAGTTGTATGAAAACATTTTCCAAATAAAGCTTGCATTTGAGGTACATAAATCTATAATTAGGGTTTGGAAAAACAGAAAACTTATTTTTAGTATTCAAGGATGCACCGAATTATTAGTTATATTTGTATTTGAGTCATTGCCCCTTGTTGATACTTATTAATTATATCTTCCCCTTGATATTTTATTTTTCTTAGTTAAATATTGTTTGCTTTATTCACTTATTAAGAATAGTATATACTAACTGAAAGGACTGATGCAGTTAATGGAAAAGACAAAATTGAAAAAAAAAGCCATAAGGTCAACAAATCAATTCTGAAGAAAAGGAAATCACCATTCCATTTGAAATTTGAATCAGGACAAATCCCCCCACCTTGAAAAAAACAATGTATTTTCTAAGATCTCAACTGATTTCTTATTCATCTTCAGAAATAAACAAATGAAAGTAATTAACATTTTTAAATTTTTATCCATAAGTTAGCTTCTTTTTTTTTTTCTTTTTTTGTTTCAAAGTGATCAATCTCTTAGCAGACTGTAATCCTTTCTCTAAATATTCATTTACTGAATTATTTCAGTGAAGACAGATTTCTTTTTTAATATTCTTCAAATTCAGTAATTTCTTTGCAGACAAAACTGTTTGGCAAGAACATTTTAATATCCAAGTGCACATATTTTACACAATAATTATTAAACTGATATGAATATTAGAGTGGATATACTATGAATTAAGCTTATATTAGAATAATTTATTTGCTAAAAAACGCTCAATGTAGATCACAAAGTCTATAAAATCAGTTGAGATCTTCTATTTATCAAGTTTACAAAAATCAGCTTTCTTGAATGACTTACTGGAGTGTCTGACATGAGTCCTTCAACTAGTCATGTGGTTCAAATTTGCATTTAGCTGCAAGTAATTAAAATTTTCACAATTCTCATGCTTATGCCCACTGTAACCAGTTTACGTGTATAAATATAAAATTTACAATATTAATTGCTATAAATACACAATTATTAAAAATATAATGTATAAAAAAGAGGCTGTGCTTAAGTGGAAAAAATAAGCTTGAATTTTTTTGTTGTTTTTTGTTTATTTCATTTTCCATTTATTGTACAAGGTGGTGCATTTATCTCCTTTACTATCATTTTTAAATTACTTTTAACTTCAATAATATTTGAATTATTTAAATTACTTCCAACTTAATATCTAACTCAGATCAACTTAATGTGTGTTATAAATGAATGTAAGAAATGTTTTTTCTTAGATTTTTTTTTTTTGAGTTTTAAATTTTGGAAATAAAACAAAAGTGGGAATAAGACAAAAGTTTTGTTTTAAATCTAAACAAATACTGAATATTCCGGTGATCACATAAAGACATATTGACAAAAATAGAACTGAAATAAAAATTTGATTTCTCTAGCATCTGTAATGCATCCGAATTTTACCCAAAATTAAAAAAAATATTATTGAATTTATGAATAATTGAAATGCATCAGAGATAAATGGGCTGTCTGATATTAAGAATTATGCGCACATGAATTTGTAAAAATGTTGTTTCCTTGCTTGTTATAATTTTTTATCTTATTGAATGATTATTGCAATCTTGTTATGAATTGTTTTCATACTGGTATGTCCCTTGGAAATGTTTTATCATCTAAAGAATCCAAAGGAAAAAAAAAAACAACAAAAACTGCCAAGCAACCTTCTGGCAAAGTACGTTGTTCAGAAAAAGTTGAAAGTGTAATCATAAAAAGAGTCATTACCTTAACTGGTAAAAATATCTTAAGTTTTTCTTCAATCCAGCCAGATCTTAATTTCTTTCAATGAGCTTTCATTTGTATCACTATACTTACACAGATATCTTGGAATATTACACTTACATTTTTTATAACTATGGAGCAAGTCTACCATTACATCAAAATACACAAAATTTAAACTTACTGATCTCTTTTCCTTGTAAATTATATCAAATTTCCCATACAGAAAAAGAGAATATAAATGTGTAAGTATTAAATACAAATCAATTGGATTATAATTATGTTATAAGAAATTATTGAAAAAATTATTAAAAATATTTAATAACTTCAAATTTTAGTATACATATAAATTTATCTAATTTTACACACACACACACACACACACACATATATATATATATATATATATATATATATATATATATATATAAAAAATAAATTGCTTATTGTGTCTCTTCTCTGGGTTTTGGGGAAGTTGCATTCTCTCTTCAGGAGACTTGATTGTAAAACTGAATTATTTTTTTTTCTTCAAAAATCACATTTTTCTTAAGTGACATTATTTTATGACTTATTTGAATATGTTTTTCTTAGAAAATATTAATTCAAATTGGAAGATATAAATATTGTGAAACTCAGAGTAGCCACAAGATAAAGGACCATTTAATTTTATTTATTATTATTAATTCTCTGTCTTAAGATATAAAGCACTCTAATTACAAAGATTGCTTGCCTTAAACATGTTATCTTCCAGAAATAGCCTGATCAACTGTTTTTTGGCAAAATGCAATCTGTTTTATATATAGCTAGCTATATGCATGTACAGATTTTGACAAATATATAATATCTATATTTTATAGTACATTTTATTTTCCAGTTTTTGATGGAATTATCTGTAGAATTTCATAGCCACCAAAATGCCACAATTTAAAATAATAAATGTGGCATTAATTATGACTGCAAACTGCTGTATTTACACATGTTTGCATGAATATAGATGATACAAGATATCAAGTGCTCAGTTGAAGGATTTCTGCATTGTACCAAATTTCATTCCCCCAGCCCCAATGTAAATACCAATTTATTTTGATATTCTTAACCTTCCAACTTTGCTTTTTTCTCCCTCCATTTGTAAATCATGTTCTAAGTGATGTTATGCTTACAACTTATTCCCCGTCCTGTTCACCAATATGATTGTTTTCTTTTTTGTTTTTTTAGTGATCTACCTGATTAATGTAGAAACTAAAAATATTTCTTTGACTTTTTATTAGTCTGGAATTTGTCAGGCATAAAAAAATGATTTTTTTAAACTTTTGCACTGTTTCTCAATCAATTTAAAATCTCAATTTTAGGGTTTAAAAGAAATCATTATTCTATAATACTTTTGTGGGTTTTGTTTATGTGCACAAAAAAAATGAAGAGAGAAGGATATTTGTTTAAAATTTTGATTCTCCAGAAGTTCATTTTATTGTATGTTTATAAATGTACATTCACCTGGTGTACAACTTACAATTGCAGTATTTATTTATATCTGAACAGTTGTCTTTGCTAAGAGTTGTTCAGACTATTGAACTCAAAAATGTGGAACTATCACTTTAGGAGTGAGATATGCTTAATGGTCAACTGGCCTCATGTAAAAACTAAAAAATAAATTTCTAAATCTTCACACTTCCCTTCACAAAACAAGATAATCTTATATATATATATATATATATATATATATATATATATATAGTTTTGTCACTAAGAGTGCTAGGGGAAATACAGTTTTCAACTAGATCAGTCATGGGGCAAACATAATGATTTTGTGAAGATATTTGTTAGAAAAAACTTTGCTGCTTTGGTATATGAAGTTAATATAAAAATTCTCTAACCTTAACTTAAATGAAGTCACCTGGCTCTACTGAAGCCATCCTTCTAGCACAAGTTCTTCTAGAAGAAAAGCTCTGAAATGACAGGTTCTCACCTAATCATTTGGCAGATTAAAACTATCTTATTTTCTTGATCTGACCAAAAAATTCTTAGTGTTTTTGGAAATAATTGACGAAAATATATCAACTCAGTTAATCTTAGCCAAGCACAAGGCAAATAGAGGAATAAACAAACATGGTTTTATATGACTGGCTTGTTTGTCTCATAGAACATTAAAACTTCAGTTTATAACAATTTTACTATTTTAAAACTGCAATCATTGAAGTTTTAAGTCTAAAATACATAATCTGATCATTGTATATGATATTATGAATTGAATAGTTTAATTTAACTTAAAAGTTTAAAAGAAAAATAGTGAAACTTATTTGGATGACAATAGATATATTTAATACTAACAAATTTAGGTTTCACAAACACACACCCACACCCACCCACACACACACACACACACAAAGTGTATAGCAATTTACAGCACGTTTAATAGTAAGCTTCAGCTCTGGTCTTTAAATTTTGTATTTTTTTAATGCATTCTATTAGTCCTGTAGGTGTCAGAAAAGATTTAAATTACTACTCGTGGCTGCTATTTGATAGCAGAAGTCGGACATCATTATTTTGTACACTTCCATGCAACCAAGATATAGAATATTAGAATATAATAGATATTATAAAGCTTTATATTAAAGCAGTCTATTCTGCTGTGAACCAGTGATTTTTTTTTTTTTTTTTTTTTAACTTCCACTTTTGTGGAAGTGGGGTATTCCTTACCCAGAAACTAATTAAGACAGTGAAACTTAGAGAATAAAATGCAGGAGAGGAATGAGTCTAAAATTGTAAGACTTTTCAAGTTTCACTTTGAACTTCTAAGGGTAAAAACATGGGTCAGGGGGCAGGAATCTGGGATATGTTTTCATGTTTTTGTACATTTTCTTTCACAACTCTATTCCCTCAAAACATACACACCTTTTTATTTGGAAAAACAAAAACCATATATCTACACTTCTCTCTCTACTTACTTAGTCTTTCACTCTTTCCTCTACATATATATATATATATATATATATACATACACACACACTTCCCTCACTACATTTCACCATTTTCCCTCAGTTTTATTCCATTTTAACAAATTTTTATAATGGCCATTTTTTCTCTCTGACCAAATATCAGCCATTTTTTTTCAACATTCCCATTTCTTAATTCATAAAATCTTTCAAAAATATTTTCTCCTTTTTCGGATCAACTCAAAAGAGGTTTGCCTAATTTTTATCCACTAGAAATTATTTCCATGACACTTTTTCAAATGCTTTTTGTACCATTGTTGTTTATTGTTTTGACTGAGACACAAATATAATGTTTACATTTTGACTGACATTGATTTAAATACTTGAACATTAATTTACTTTTGAATAATCAAATTTTAATGACAGTAGAAGATAATTTAGTCATTTATTTTAGCAACTGTAGTTATGAAATAAACATAGAAATTAATTTTTAAAAGTTAAAAAAGATTAAAAACTTTTTTAAGATAGATATCAATTTAGATATGTATAGATACTTATTTTTAGAAAATAAATACAATCTGATATTTTTAAAATAAAATAACCCCAAATTGCAATTCATTTGGTAATATTTTTTTAATGCTGCAAAGTTCATAATATTTTTCTTGCTCTTCTGAGTTATTCTTTGTCAAATTTTTCCTTCATTTTGATCACATCCACTTTCAGACTACCCAGATACTTGTCACTTCCTTTCATCACAATAATTTCCTGGTTCAACAGTTCAAGTCCTTTTCTGGCTTCATTTTTTTTTGTTTTTGCTCATCACTAACATTGAACAGTTTTCAATTCTTTAATGTTATTCTTTGCTGAGGTAAAAGTGAATTAAATAAGATGAGTTTTCTTGTACAAAAATCATAAAATCTGATGACCACCTAAATTAACTTTAGGAAAATTGCATTCATATTCAATGAATTTGATTATAAAGATTTTTAAATGTTACTTGGTAACACAATAATAAATTAAAAATTTCCTTAAAATTGAAATATTTCAAATCATTATATATATATATATATATATATAACAATAATACAGAGGAAAGCAGTAAACAACCAGTCCCAAAGATATGAAATAATGAAAAAGTGATCAATACAAAATTCAATAAGAAAGTAGAGTGAAAATATATACTCAATAATTAAGGTTTAACACCAGGCTATCCAGGTTTCTATCAAGGCACAAGACCTAGAAGATACTTCACAGTAAAAACCCAGGTGGCTAAACCTTAAGTATTGAGTATATATTCAGTAGGGATGATCAGACAGTTACTCTACCATGGTTTCGACATTTTCAGTTTCGTCAAATCACCTGACGAAAACAGAAAGATCAAAACCATGGTAACATAACCGGCTGATCTTCCCTACCTAAATAACTAAGTGTTCTAAATGTTGAATCTCCATCTTCCTTCAAACACATATTGAACACTTTTTAATACGATAGTTTACTGGTCTAATTTAATTTAAATCTGACCTATAACTGTTCATTATATATATATATATATATATATATATATATATATATTATCAGTTATTTTGCATTTTAACACACTTGCTGCCACAGTTTTATTTATAGAAATAGAAATATTTTTATCTTGATTTGTAGAGGTATGGTTTTGTTTTTTTAGTTTTTCATTTTTTTTTTTGTTTGTTAAAATAACAAATATGATATGCAAATTTATCCCTTAACATTAGGGTGAAAGAACAAAAAAAAAAACAGTGTTGAAAATAGACATTAATATTATTCTTTATAGAATTAGTATTTATAATTGAATTTATCAAAATAAAGAAGCAATTTTGAACAGTATATGTAACAAAAATATAGATTAAGGTAGCAACAAACATGTTAAAGCTCTCTTTCAAAAACATGTTTTTAATAGAAATGAAAGACTGCTAAACTATTCCACAGCCTACTAAGTTCAGGGTCCTAGTCTTGCTTTAGGTCAGTATAAATATTATCTTTTTCTTTCATTTATCTTCTATTTCAGAAACAATATCATGTATCACTCCTTTTAATTTGGAAATTTATACAAGGTGCAGTGGACATACCACCTACATAACGATGTCTTCATCTTGCTAATGTATTACCATTCTATGGGAGGTATTTCTGCCACACCCTGTTTCTATTTACAGATTGCCTCTTTCACACACACACACACACACACACATGCAAATGCATCCAGTTTTTTCGTATGTTTACATATACACATGGTTTTTTATAAAATATAGATATGTGTGCATATGCATATATCTCATCTTATATACATACATTTGTGTACACACATACAGAATTTTTTGTATTTTTATCTCATCACGAATCGACAAATATAGTTTCTTATTTTAATTTAATTTTTGTCTCCCGTAGCAACTAAACAAAGAAAATAAGAACAAAAAATGTTTTTAAATGAATAATGCATGCTGTATGTAATTTCAATTGTTTTCTATATTTCTCAGATGATTGCCATTTTTCAGAATATTGTTTTTGTTTTTTTTTGGGCGGGGGCAACTTACTTTTGCTTTTCTTGAATAGATGACAACTGTGGTGATCTTTAGAAAGTGGTTAATAACAATTTTAATTCTCTAAATGAAAAATCCCACAGCATGACAAAGTCACAGGACTTAAGTGTTTTTGTATGGAGATGAAACCTTATCTATTTCTGTAGTTGTGTAAGGATTGTAGTTTAGAAAAACCATATCATTTCAAAAGATCATAAGATGTAATATCTACTTGAGAAAGGTCAAAGACCACATTAACAACAACAAAGATAAAAACAATAGACTGTAAAATATATGAAGTAAAGAACAGTGTGTGTGTGTCTGGGTGTGTCTGTGTATATATATATATATATATATATATATATATATATATAATAAAAATTAATGTGTTAATAAAACAGTGCTCAATGTAATATGACAGAGCAATTAAGTATATATTAATAAATATACATATTATCTTACATCTATAGTGTAACTGGGAGTTCCATGCACTATCTATAGTGTATAAAACTCCAAATCACACTATAGACGTAAGATAATATATATAAATTTTCTGTTTAATTGTTGCCAAGTTGTGTTGGTGCTCAGCATTTGCTCGGGACAGTTGACTGAAGAAAATCTCAAATGGTAACAGGGCTTTAAAAATGAGCTGTAATGGCTTTTGAAGAAGTGAGGATAATAAAATCTGATATGCATTCATATATGAATATATTTGGGTGCAATACTTTCTGTCATCAGAAGAATCCACTACATAAAGATGAACAAATTAACCATCTTTTTATGGTCTTTTATGCTTATGGTGGACATAATGGAAATAGAATTCTATTTTATTTTAATCTTGACCAATTAAACACCATAATTCCTTAAAATATTTTTAGCTCACAGATAAATAGATTGTAATTTTGTAATTTCCTTGTGCTTATAAAATATCAGAAACTTAATATATTGCCATCATTTTTTAAAGTTTAATTCTCATTGGGTGCTCCAGTCTGGCCTTGTGCTAGACTAAGAACTAGAATCATTAACATATTGGTTTACTGCTGTAATTTGTCTCTACTAAATCTTTCTGTATTTGTCTATATTTCTAAGATAAGGTAGTATTTACACTATTTACATTATTTAGACTATTGTCCACATCTTGGTTACCATTTGTACGACATTTTGGCCATTGAACTCCAGTGATCGTAATAAAGGGTTCAGTTCAAAATTCCTAGCACCTGAAGAAGGCCAGAGCATACAACAGCCAAAACATCATACAAATGGCAACCAAGATGAGGACAATAGTTCAAATAATGTAAATAGTGTAAATCTTTCTGATTTAATCATTTTTTAATTTTGTACTAGTTCATTATTTGTTGCTTCTCTAATGACAAGAGGATCAAATTTAATATATCAATTGTTTGTCCATTTAAAATACTATATTTATTAGAAAATATATTTAGTTTAAATACAGAATAGTCATAAAAATAACTTCAAAGGGCTTCACATTTTAGCTTATACACTTTTCCTGTTATGCAAGGGTATTGCCTGATAGGAAGAGAAATGATCTGCCTGAAACAGTAGTCCATTTCAATTTCATTCAAACTGTGTGTGTGCACATGTATATTTTAATTCAATGACAGACTTAAAAAATATTTCTACAAAATCTTTTTATTAGTTTCTATTTATTACTGAATAATTTTCATAAATATCTGATTTAAGTATTTTTTTAATTAATGTTTTTGCTCAGCCAAGTGTAAGAATTGTCCATGAGTGGGATGGAAAAGAATTATTCCTATATCTTATTTAAAATCTAGTCAAATTGTGTGTGTGTGTGTATATATATATATATATATATATATATATATGTGTGTGTGTGCTTGTGTATACATTGAATGCCACAAGCACATGTAACTTTTAGAATTAAGGTAGTGAAATTATTTTAATGGCTCACCTGACAAAAAATAAGGTGTCTGAATGCATTTATGATGACATAATTCTTTGTCTATCTATAGTGAGTATGCTTTGTTTCTCTCTGTACTCAAGTTCCTATAATTTAGGAATATCCAACTTAGAAAAATGACAAGCTTACTCTTCTCTTTTTAGCATATCCTGTATGTTTATAAAAATAAATAAAACACATAAATTCTATTAACATAGTTTCCTCATGATGTCATCATTAGCAAGCTTATCTCAATCCTTACTAGGTACACTACATCTATAGACTTATACTAGAATATCATAGTAAATATCTACAATTCTCAGCAATCAATAAATTAATAATGTTCAGTTGACTTATCTTTTGACTGACTTCAAAGTATCCCAAACACACTACTCAGGGTCAGATAAATATATTGAATTATTATCTGGTATCATATTTATGCTTTACATAAAGAAACACTAGAGACTTAAAAACATTAAAAGTTTACACTATGATAATATTTGTTAAGAACATGACATTTGAATCAGAAGCTTGATGATATTAAAGTTAAAATGTTTATAATATATATATATATATATACACACACATTCACAATGTCAGATTAAAAATAAATCCATCAATTTTTTAGAAATATAAAAAAATAAAATAAATTCAATATATACCATTAAAATAATTCTTAATAGAGAACAGATAAAAAAAATTCAGTGACATATCTTTTGACTTGAACTTTCACAGACACAGATCCATTTGTAAAGATAAAATAAATCTATTGAATTTATATATCACATGTATTTTAAATGTTATATAATAATACTGAGCACTTTATTTGTGAAAATCTGCTTGCCTTTAATTTACTGTTGGACATTTTTTGTTAGAAGAATAGAATCTTCTTGAAATAAGTAGAGAACATTTTCCCCACTACATGATATTTAAAATTCTTGTTCTTTTTTTTTTAATGAATAAAAGTCATAAAAAGACTTTGCAAATAAAGTCAGTAATAAATTAATACATTTTTCAAAATTGAAATGTGTGCAGGTATTAAATGACAAATGCCATACTGAATGATATAGAGAAGCACAATTTAGATTAAAATCTTTTAGATACATCAATTTTTGGGTTTCTTAATGTTTGTCTTAATTGAATTGTGTATATTTGTACACTTAGTCATTCACTGTAAACACACACACACAGTGTCTATATGTCCTATTTGATGGGTGAGATAGTTGTGCTTTTCCCTTCTGTGC
>JBBBDQ010029045.1:0-30000 GCA_037127315.1 Ascarosepion bandense | reverse complement strand
AAAAAAATTCTTACAATCTAAAAATATTTTCTGGCTTTAAATAACCTGCAAAATGTTGATAAGCCATAAGGATCTATCTATCTATCTATCTATCTATCTATCTATCTATCTATCTATCTCAGTCTGTTTTTATCTATCACACATATACACACACACACACATTAAGATACATTTCATATTTTGTTCTTTTGCTCGATCAATCCCGGGCCTAATTAATAAAACAACAACTTTTAGGCAAAATTCAACTTCAACATAGTCTCTTTCTAGAGGGATACACTGATTCCAACATTTCCCTAACAGTTCAAAGATGTTTTTGTAGAACAATTTGTCTCTGGTCTCAAAATACGCCTCAGTTTCAGATATCACTTTTTCATTAGAGCTAAATCTCTTTTCTTGGAGCATTCTTTTGAGGTCAGCAAACTGCCAGTAGTCATTGAGGGCCATATCTGGAGAATAGGGTGAAAGCGGAAGCAATTCAAAGTGCAATTCATGTAGTTTTTCCATCATTGTGATCAACTGGTGACACGGTGTGTTGTCTTAATGAAAAATCACTTTTTTTCTTCTTCATTTGTGGACATTTTTTGGCAATTTCTTCTTTTAAATGCACCAATAATGCTATATAATATTTGCTGTTGATGGTTCTTCCTTTCTCAAGATAATCGATGAACAAAATACCTTGTGCATCCCAAAACCTTGCCTGCTGATGTTTGCATCTTTAGTCGCTTTAGACAGCTTTCACCTGCTTCTGTTCACTCAGCTGACTGCCAATTTAACTCTGGAGTGAAGTGGTGGATCTATGTTTCATCCATTGTCACATATTTATTCAAAAACTCCTTCTTGTTGCATTGAAACAGTTGGAAACAATGCTCTGAATTGTCAACACATCATTTTTTGATTAGCTGTGAGCAAATGCAGCATCCACTTTGAACACATCTTTCTCATTGGCAAATGTTCATGCAAAATAGTAAATACACTGCCTTCTGATATGTTCAACTCCTCTGCTATCTCACACAACTTCAATTTATGATTGGCCAAAAGGAGTTTATGGATTTTTTTTTTGATTTTTTTTTTGGTGTTTTTCAGGACAACTGCCAGTTTTGAACAACCTGAGTGTTCAGCATCATTTGTGTCTGCACAACTGCATTTAAAGTCAGCATACCACCTCTTAACCATTGTTTCTGATGGAATAGAGTTTGAATAACACTTATCAAGCCATTGCTTTGCTTGAACTGTATTTTTTTCATCAGAAAGCAATGCTTTATCAATGCACGAAATTTCAGATTTTTCCATGTTTTAAAAAATTTGCAGCAGTAGCTTCACTTAAATAACTGTAATTTGTAAACTAATAATCCGATTGGGCCCAAATTTTGTCATGTACTATTTGAAGGTTAGTACTTCATAGGAATCTTATGGATTTTTATTAGTGGTATCATTTGTATGTCAGGCCAGGACTTATTGAGTGATGTGTTATTCTTTTACATACATACATACATACATACATACATGCATACATAGTATATATTAATAAATATATTATCCTACATCTATATATATCACAACATAACAATATGTTATTAAATAAACACATGTCCAATCTGCAAAATAATAGTAACACTGCTAAAAATAAATGCAACTGCCAAAAAAAAGACTTGCCCATTAAAAGGCCAGTGAATGACCAAAAGTATAATTCACAGATTCACACCATTCTTATGATGATGTTAAATTCTATTTTGGCTCCACTGAGATTCAATGGAAATATGGTTATTATCATCATTAGATGATTTTAAGCAATATTAAATACACTAACAACACTGCCATCTCAAAATATTTCTGGCAATTAAAATACAGCAACAAAAGCTCAGTTATTACCTGGGATATCATTATGTAAAGCAAATCTTATAATGTAAAAGAAAATGAATGTAATTTATGCCTTTTAGAAAAACTTGTTATCTTAAAAACTTAAAGAGCTCTAATTTTCTAAACAAAAGTGCATCAATGATTACATGCAAACACAGAAATAAATATCTGCCCAAATATGTTGACCTGAATTAATATAAATTTTTCTATATAAACCTTTTTACATTATTATTACTATTAGAGGAGTGTGAACTGATGAATTACTAATTATTTATATATATATATATATATATATATATATATATATATATATATACTGTGCATTTAGGCAGTTTCTCTTTTTTATGCAAGTTCATTAAAATGACAGACAAGGTGGTATAGATAAATTTGATAGATAACAATCCTTGAAGAGGATTGTAGAATTCAGAGAGGCATCCATGCAGGGGTTCCACAAAGTAGCAGTTCTTGGTGAGAAAAAAAGCTTTGAGTGGAACTTTCTCCTAACAATTGGAATACAGAGGAAATGAGGTTTGATTCCAAGAACATGGCATGGCATGTCCTAACTGTAAATAAAGGATGAAACTCATTTGAATATTTGCTATTGAAGTAACAATAGGCTTACAATGCAAGAAATAGCCACACTATTCTTACTCAATTTCCAGTATATTCATTAGAACGATGATGATAAGCTTAATTATGTGGCTTATTAAAATGATTGTCTGATTGATTTGATTGTCCGCTTCATTTGCACCTAGCTTCTTAAGTGAATGGTTTGACCACTGCTCACTTAGCCACTCTCTCTCTCTCTCTCTCTCTCTTCAATTAATATGGTATGCCATAAACTCCTTTTTCCAAGTTATCAGGAATTCAAATTTAATTAGATTTAATATCCTAGAAATTACAGAGATTATTAATTTCTTTTGGAATAGAAAAAAAATCATAATCTGTTGAATTTTTATGGTGACAAATCAATGTTTAAGGGACTCATTAATTTAGCAACAACTGTTGGAAATACAAATACAATAAATAAAAAAAGTATTTGTTCATTGTTCCAATTTTGATTTCAACGGGAACTTGTCAGGTAAAATAAAGCAAACTATCACAAAGCTTAAAATCCAAATAGTCGCAAATCCTCACAACAGTCAGTTTTTTATTTGCCCTCTTGTTCACTGCCACTGACTTTACATGCATTCAAAGACAGGTACACTAATCCATAGGCAGCATAACTAATCCAGGTTATTCCATCAAGCATTTTCTGTTATAAACAATAGAATGAGTCTGCCTCAATTTTTCTTTGTATCATATGGCATCAGCCTTTTTAAAAGTACGTACATTTCTTCTGCACAGAACTTTTTTGAATTATAAAATATGACAATGTCTCTCTTATTTTGGATGTTACATTTTTTCAAAACAGTTTTTATTTCATAAACTAGTGTACCCATGCAATCAAAAGTGATGGCAATTGCTACAAAGTTTTAATAAAATAAAATGCAATGAAGCAAAAATCTTAAAACAATGTATTGAGATTCAATAAAACAGAGATAAAGAATTCACAACTAAAATAGAAGCCAATGAACCATTGAACCAAATCTGTCCTCTTTGTATTTTTTAGATGTTCAATGGTATCTATGATTCATTAATTACTCCTGATATTATATAAATCACTTTTTGCTCAATATCTTTTCATGTTAAGAATTTTATGTATTTAATATAACAGTGAAATAGAAATGTCTCTCAAAAGAAAAAGATTCGCAATAGAATAACAAAGATGGTGACAACAAAGCCTATTTCAAAACCAAGTTGAAGGAAGATGATCACTTAATAGACAAAAGTATCTGAGTGCCTCCAATACTTTTCCAGTTGCTTTGGAATCCCACACATATTAGTTTCTGATAATGACACTGCATTCACTTCAGCTACATTTTCCAATTTCTGTGCACTATGATTCTCTTTGATTCACAACCATGTCTATCACTGCCATCAGAATAGAAAAAGGAAATAGGGAGAGAGGAAGATGATCCTAATACTCAGATCTGAGCAAATGCAGACAACATTTATTGTGGGAAGAGAGATAAATCAACTTAAGTTAGTAAATTTATGAATGTTTACTTCCCTTAGAGATTTTAATAATCTATACAAATAAAATATTTATCTGCATTTTTTATGTACATAATTGTAAGTTTATATTCATAAACTTACAATTAGGTCACAATTAATATTTACCACTTTGATGACAAAATGGTAAAACATCACCTGCATCCATACACACTGGCTTGAGCACTGACAGGAAGGTATATTCCACACAGGATCAGTCCGTTTATTTCTCCCACTCAGCTTGCAAGAACAACAGAAATCTCTGAGCACTTTCTGTTCACTTGTGCCACAGTTGTGAATATCTGGAATTTTGTTTGCTAGTATTTTCTGGTTTGCATAACCAAGAAAAATAAATCCTCTTTTTCTAAACTATAATCTTCATCTGAATAAGACTAAAGAAGAGCTACTGGAAGATTTAGTTTACTTTTAAAGAGAAACACGAAAAGTATCTTTGAAAGATTATTTTTCTAACAGTACCAAAATAATAAATATAATAATACAAATAAATTAGTAGATCCAAATAATGGAAAGACAGACTAGACTGTTAATAGTAATTAGCAAAGGTTCAAGGGCACAAAAATAGATATGACTGGATAGGAAAAGTAATCCACTGGGAACAATGCAAATAACAGATTTGGCCATACAATTTTATATGCACAAACCAGAATCTGTCTCAAGGAGAAAATAACAGTATACCCAATTTAATTCAGAAGAGCAGATCTAACCATCACAAATCAAGTGAAGAAATTCTTATCAGATAATATCAACTGTCCAACAATCTAGAGAGTAAAATTGAAAAATACTTGAACTGTGTGAAAATGGAAAAATTGTAAACTATTTGAATTGAAGAACAATGTCAAGTGGTTAAATAAACTGGAAATTTCAGAAAGAATCAAAGCCAAACAGCAACATTAGTAAAATAAGGCAAACGCTAAAATGTTTAAGCTTATCGCCACATCACATTAAAACAGTGGGTATCTGTATGATAAGCAATATTGAGACTAGTCAGTACCTAAATGAGTGACTGCTTGGGAATAGTAGGCACTGTAAGCTTTTATATGCAATTAGTGGAATGACTCAGAATTGTTAATTGTTAAGCCGAGTTCTAATTCCGATTGGGTTCATTATATTCACTTATGCAAATACCCTTGGAGAAAGGTATGAATCAACCATCTTCTCCCCACCAGCTATCGGTTAATTAGTAAGACTTGTAACACTAAATTATTATTATCTTTAAAAAAAATTAATAAAATCTACAAATATTTTCTAGCTTTGAATAACCTGCAAAGGGTTGATAAGTCATAAAAAATGGATCAATCTAAAAATTTTAGGGAAACTGTATCCATTTATACTAATGAAAACCACCCACCTTTACTTCAGGTCTGAATACAAATACATAAAACAGTTCATATATATAACAAGCAAATTCATAAGTTATTAAGTTGATCAGTATTACTCTTGAACAAAATGACTATTTTGAACCACAAGTTTTAAATTGTCATAACATTATTATTCAACGTAAGCACCATTAAAATTGTCAATATTGTCAGTAATTTATTCCACTAGAACAAGAAGTAGTAATAATCTGCGTTATAACACAAGAGTTGATACTGTCATATATAACGTAAACATTATATATGACAGTATATATTGTGTTATTTGTGACATACATGCTTGCTCCATTTAATGTAATTCAGATGCACAATTTGACTGAATTTGAAATAAGATACTGAAATAATGCATCTACCTACTCACACACAGACAGAGTCTGGACAACCCCTAAAACCAAAGTTGGGAACAAAAGAAAAAAATCAAATGATTAAAAGATTTTATTGTTTTATGGAATTTATTTGGTAATAAATAAAATTAGATAATGTTTAATCTTTGTGTCTGCAAAAAAAAAAAAAAAAAAAAACAGTGAGTCAAAAGAACAGTTATTCCCTTGACACTATTACTGTACAAACTTTTCACTCACTCAGTGATGTTTACCATTTTTAAAAAGCAGTGATTAGAATTTTAATAAAACCCAAACATATAAAAGTGGAGTTATACATTTTCTTTATTCTTGAAAGTTGACAACAAAGATATTTAGCATTTAAATATTATTTATTTTTTAGATTGAATAAAAACTTTTTTCAGTTATTTATAAAATGGTAAATAATAAATATTCCATTGAAATTATTTGATAATTCTTTTAATAAAAAGATTTCTTTTCAAATTTCTGTTTTTATAAAAGGTAAATTAATCTTTATAAAGGGTAAATGAATATTGTATTATACTTGGTTCACATATTTTTATAATCTTGTATATAACAATTGCTGAGGGAGTCAAAAGTTTATACAGTAATAGCAATAGCAAGGGAATAACTGTTCTTTTGATTTTTGGGGGAGTAAAAAGATCAAATATTGCCTAAACTTATTTCAAAATATTTTTTGATTTTGTAGAAATATTTTTAGGTCAGTCATTGAATTACAATATACATGTACCTATGCAAATATATGTACACACAAAATTTGAATTAAACTGAAATTGATATCTGTATCTCAAAAGTTAATTTCTCTTGCTGGAACAACCTCTGGATAATGGGGAAGACAAAATGTTTAGCCTTTTGATTTTTATGATTCCTGTATTTAGACTGAAAATATTTTCTAATAAATGAATTTTAAATGGATGAACTATTTAGATTTGAAAGTTGATCATCTTGCCGTCAGTAAAGTAATTAATACCAAACTAATGGAAACAATAATAATTATTATTGTTGTTGTTGTTTTGGCAAAATATCAAAAGCAATATTTGTTCAGATTGACAAGGCACAAAACAACTACTGATATTCAAAAAACTTATATTGAGTTACAAGTTTGGGCTAATTTTAATTTACACATCTAAAAAGCCTCCTGCTGCTAATAAGAATCTGAAGCGTATGGAGATGGTTAATGTTTTATTGAATCAGCTTTGTATTAAACATAACTGAACTCCCTACAACTTACAAGTTTTTCGTAATCATCAGAAGGTTGTCAGCAGGTTGAAGGTTGGAATGTGTAGATTTGTGGAAGAACAAAAATATACATTTTGCATGTTAAAATAGAGATTTATTGATAGAAAAGGGTAACATGAATTGTAGAAGTTAATGTTCAATGAGAAAGTTAAGGGTATCAAGAGTTCATAGTAGTATGTGTGTATGTCTGAATATTGTTTAGGAATTTACTCCCAGATGTGATTCTGGGTTTTCCACTGAACAACAACCATTTCACACCAAGGTGTGAAATTTTGCAAATTTTGTGTGTACTAAACAAAGTTTGTAAATTCCAGAAAATGTGTTTATTTCTAACAATGAGTCAGATTTTAATTTTTAATATAGATTTTTTGTTCACTACAAATCTATTGGAGTGGGAACTAATATCAGTAAGGATTAATTAACTTTCTCTTATATCATATTGGGATGTATGTCTAACACACAGGTCACTTCTTTTCTCTCTCTCTCTCTCTCTCTCACTAGCTGCAAGTATTTCTCTCTACTAATTGCAGCTCAGAATCTTTCTGTAAATGACCCTCTTAGAGAAAAGCAATTAGCCTATTGATTTGGGGAATCAATCCATGAAACTATTTATCTTCCCCTTTCTCTCAATCCTCAATCTCTTGTCTTCTAAATTTTTACCCAATTGCAGACTAACCATTATTCTCCTGTTGTTAATAAAACTATTTATCTTTAAGCTGGCATACCCAAAAAGCTGTGAAATATATATATATATATATATTCATTTGGAAGTCAGTTGATTACACAACCTTGGTTTCAACTTTTCACTATCTTCAGGCATGTTATATCAACTGTTTCTCTAATGTTTTTTTTTTTCAAACGCACAACAGGAACTCACAACTGGAAGTTTTAAATAACTGAAATTAAATAAATAAGGGAGGAGTCAAGAATTGTTAACACTTTAATCTGGGTTTGTATCATCCTAAAATATATTTTCTGATATGTTTACATCCAGACATTACTTCAGACTTTTCATTTAGTAACCTGCCTCATTCTGGAAATAATATTATGGCTAACTTCTTTTCTTGGCACAATCTACAGACATGACCATCATTGTAAGATCTGGCTTTTTTAATATGCTCAATGTTATACCAGGGTCTTTGCCATTTATTCTTTTAATTTTCACATATGATTACCTAGTTTGGTACAATTTTTAAGGCTTTCTAGCTTAAATGTTGACTTGTGATTATACCAACGATTTTTTAAATTTCCTTCAGTATATTCTAGGTATACTTTTCTGTCCATCTGTATCCTGTACTTCTGCTTTGTAAATAACTCCTGTTTTATGAACTCTGTCAAGTGGGCATTTCTTTTTTGTTTCTGCAGTTTTATATATATATATAAATTCAAAAAGAAACGGCTTGAAGATAAATTTCAAACGAATCCTGTTAATATTAATTATTAGAAATTAAACATTGAAATCCATTCAGCCAGAGGGTTCAATGTAATTAAAATTATTTATTTAAAGATCCAATATTTATTACATATAAAAAAAATTCAAATTGACTAATTATTAAGTTATCAAATTTACACAGAAATTTCAGCAGGAAAATTTAAACATTACTACTTCTATAAACACTCCTTTTCCAACCCCAATCTAAAATTCCAAACTTCCCTTTCCCCAAGATTTTTGAAAATGAAAGAGGGACTCAAACCATTAGTGAGTTGGAGACTAATAGGTTCAGCTCACACCCCCAATAACCTTTACAATAGATGCAATTGATGTTTAGTTAAAAAAATTAAAATGTCCAAGCAAAATTTGCTTTTGAACTTAAGAAAAGAATTTATAAACAAATGCTGTTCTTCTTATTATAATTATTTATATTATATAACATTTCTATTTTTAAACCTCTATTCCTTCTTGTTCTATCATTTGATATTAGTGGCATCATATATTAAAATTTAATTTCCTAATAAATAATCTAAAATTTAATTTCCATGAAATAACTGTTTTATTTCTTCTTATTAGCCCTATTATAATACAGTGGAACCTCTACTTACGAAAGGCTATACATATGAAATTTTTAGGTTATGAAACGCCTCTTCGAAAAAATATTGCCTCTTGTTTTGAAAGAAATTTCAGGATACAAGTCGGAAATTTCAAAGTCCACCTTATTGCCTCCTCATTCTTGATAATTCCTCTGCCCACCCACCTGGCCTCGAAGATGATAGACATACCCTTAATGCGGCTTGGAGAAAGCTGTGGCCCGATGATTTGCCTCACAAGATTTTGAGGGGCTTGAGGTAGAGGTGGAGGTGGAGGGTGAAGTTGAGCCTGAAGTTGAAATTGTTTCACTGGGAAAGGGTATGGGGCATGGGACTTGAGGTGAATGATGAGGACATTGATGCATTGATTCAGGAGCACCACAAGGAACTTTCAATGGAGGAGCCAAAGGAGTTGGAGGTGATGCAACACATGGCAGTGCAGGAATTCAGTAAGGATGAGGAAGAGGCAGCCATTATTCCGATAGCCTGAATAAAAGACATTTTAGGAAAATTCCATGAAGTTTCGGAATTTGTTGTAAAGAATCACCCAGAAAAAGTGTTCACTAGTTGGGCTATCGCTCACTATGATGATGTTTGACTTGCACATTTTTGAAAGTTTGTTTAAAGCCGACAAAAGCAAATGTCCTTGGATCGGTTCTTTACAAAATGTCAGGCAAAAACCACTGCTGAGAGTAAACCTGAACCAAAGAAAGTGAAGGTGATGATGATAGCAGTTAAAACAAGAGAAAAATGAAATGCAAAAAAGAAAAAAAAAAGAAACAGAAAAGTAAAAAAAAATGATAAACATTCAAAAAAGTTGAAAAAAATTAACTTCTTTTGAATTCATAATTTTAAGTGAAATTTATTGATGTGTAACTTGTGTGCGTTCGTACATACATTTTCTCTTAGCTGTCAACCCTTTGCCTCCTCCTCCACCATCCCCCACCAAGGCTTTCGTCTCATCTCTCACTCACCCCACTCACCGTTGTCTTCGCATAGTCTCTCAACCCCAAAGGTAAATATATGTACAACTCTCATTTTTATGTTTATTGTGCAGTAATCTAATTCTAACATGGATTTGTTCCAGGTTTTGATGCATTTTATAATTTATAAAAAATTATGTCTGAATTTGAGGGGGGGCTTGGAACCGATTAGGGCATTTATAGGGTAAAAAGTGTCTCTATTTACGAAATTTTCAAGTTACGAAACGACTTCCAGAACAAAATAATTTCGTAAGTAGAGGTTCCACTGTATAACTTCCTGTTCTTAAATCTCTTTTCATTCTAGTTCTATGCTTTTATTTTTGACCTAAGTAATAATTAACCCATTTGTTTTAGTATTAATGCCATCATAATTTGAAATTTAATTTTCTAATAATAATTAATCTAAATTAATTTAGATAGTGATTTTTTTTTTTTCCATTCTTTTTAGCAATATAATTAAATTATTTTTTTATATATATTATGAATATTTCTCATTTTTTTTTGTCTAATTTTAAGTTTATAAATATCAAAAAATAACCTCAGTATTAATGCCATCTTACTTTTAATTAAATTTCTTAATAATTAATCTAAAATTAAAATTCCTTAAAATAATTTTTTCTTCTTATTAATCATATAATTTATTTATATTATATAATAACTTCCCACTCTTAAATCTCTTTTTATTCCCATGGTAAATATTTAACATAATTTAATTTGACATTAATATTATTCAGGCCCCTTTTAAATTTTTAAATGGTAACCTTGATAACTTGAAAGGCTCGTAGGGTGTCTAACCCATTTCTTTCTTATATAATTTTTTTCTTTAATATATTTTAACGTATCTATTTCAATTTCCATTACCAAGTGGCAACTTTACTGTTCTGTCAGCCATATGCTCACATGTTTTGTTTTTCTTCCTATTTACTTTCCTTCTTGTTACCCTTACATACAAACAAATAATTATATTTCAGCATAATGATTTGTTATCACTGATCAGATAAGTGTTGAAATGGCCATATATTTTGGAAAATTTGAAAATATATATATACTAGCAGTATAGCCCGGCGTTGCTCGGGTGTAATGAAAGCTTTAAAACTAATCCATGGTCCTGGAGCTCAGACTCAGCCTAAAGAATATTTGTGTGAAGTTTGGTGAGAATCGGATAAAAAATGCGGATTTGTATAAAGGACATAAACAGACACACAAACATCTTGCCTTTTCTCTCTCTCTATATATATATATATATATTTATATATATATTATCGATTTTCTGCACTATTGTAAGAACTGCAACCTTGAAACTTCTGAGTATCGTTTCTTATGTCTTTGTCTATGAGTGTACCGAATTTAATTAAAATCGGACCACTCCCTCTCCCAATTTTTTTGATTATCGAAATTTATCGGGGGTACCTCAACACAAAACCTAGCTAAGAACACTCGCAGATGCTTATAGTACAACTGTGTAAATTTTCAAGAAAATCGGTTCAGCCGTTTCGGAGTCTATAGGTAACGGATACACACACACATTTATAATTAAGTTTATATATATATATATATATATATATATATATAGCTGTGATACAGTGAAACAGATCTGTCTGCGAATGACTATTTATGCTCTCACACCCTGATTGAGCACTCTGGAAGAATGAGACTTTGAAAAACAGTAGCTACTCTGGCATGTATGCATCGCTCATTCAATAACGAATTAGAGCACTCTGGCTATTGGGTGTGTATAATGATAATATACACGCTAAAAAGTCTGCCTTCTTCTACCAAGTGCCCATAGCCCAGAGATAGAATTGCCGATTGATGCCAATTCAGTCGGGTTTCAATCCTGGGTTAAAAGCAATCAGAGTCTAACCGTACTGATGAGCTGTGATACAGCGAAACAGATCTGTCTGTGAATGACTATATAAAATGAAATAGATTAAATGCAACATATTTTTAATTTATTTGTTTAAACATTTATAATAGATACACATTTGAGTAGAGGCTTTGTTTGATAATAAAAAACACTATCTACTCAAATACACTCCTGATCAAAATTTTAAGACCACTTAAAAATCTTTAAAAAGAATTATTTTTTTTACGGATAGATTTTAAACTCCTCCCACTTAAGGTTACCAATACTACAATCTAAAAGGTTATGGAAACAAAAAGCTACATTCCAAACATTTTATTTAGAAATTTACATTTTTATAAAATGAGGCAATTTACACATGATCAAAATTATAAGACCAGAGACAAAAATTCTACGAAATTGTACAAAAAGTGTATGAAAAGTGTATGAAAACATTCAACAACCAAATTTAATAATGAGTTCTACCTCCACTGCTTTTGATGACTTCAAAAATTCTGTCGGGCATGCTAGAAACAAGCGTTTCCATTAAGGTGTGGGGGATTTTTTGTTTGCCATTTCGATAAACATCTCTTACTCAATGCAGGAGAAATTTTTTGGGTCCTACCAGAGGATTTTGCTTTTCCATAATTCTCACTGTTCTTTAGAAAGTTGCAAATCACAGTTTTACTGCGATTTACCTTAGCCGCGATCGCCTGCTGTGACAAACCTTGTTTATGGAATTCTAGAATTTGAGAACGCTCAACTTTGGTAAGTTTGTTTGCTTTAGGCATGGTAACTCCTTTATACAGTGATTGCTAATCTCTAACTGAACCTAAAACATTGGAATTATCATAGATCTAACAATTTATAGCTCTGGTCTTATAATTTTGATCATGCGTAATTCGCCTCATTTTATAAAAATTTAAATTTCTAAATAAAATGTTTGGAATGTAGCTTTTTGTTTCCATAACCTTTTAGATTGTAGTATTGGTAACCTTAAGTTGAAGGAGTTTAAAATCTATCTGTAAAAAAAAAAAAAAAAAAATTCTTTTTAAAGATTTTTAAGTGGTCTTAAATTTTTGATCGGGAGTGTATGTGTATCCATTAAAAATGTTTAAAGAAATAAATTAAAAATATGTCAGATTTAATCCACTTGCTAAATAAATTATATTTGTTTGCTATGATACAAAACAGAGCAGATATGTATATTTTGAGAATCAGGAAAGATATGTGTTCAAAAGCACTATTCAGTCTTTGAAGTCCCACATGTCAGATCTAATGATGGTTTCTCCTCGGGGATGCAGACTTGAATCCTGCTGGGGGACACATATTTTTCTAACAAGATTCTCAAATATTTAGGTAGATGTAAATAAATAAATAAATAATAAAAAAAAAAAAACAGCATCTACTCAACTATGGGTATTCATTAAAATTAATGTCTAACAAATGAATTAAAAGTGTATATATATATATGCATACACATTTTCTGCACACTCAAGCAATACCAATGAATTGACAGTCAGTTAACATCACTACTCACTGGATTTTTCTTAATTGCCAATTGGACATCTCACCTCAAGAAACCTTCAAAAAGATTGAGTCTTTCCTGTGAACTACTCCCCAGTATGCTAATGAATGAGGCATCTGAGAAGCATTTAATGTGGCAATCTCATCAATTGTAGTATTACTGCATGGCATGCTCAACTTGAACATTAAATGCAATATTTGGTCTGATGTTAGTTGCAATCCAGCTGAGCTGTCCCATTTTCAGTCAGTTAAGTGCCATACATGATACACACTTGGGTAATCTGACTGGGCAGCAGATTTTCTCGCAGTAGGTTGCTATTACTTTTTGCATTAGACTGGTTGCCAACCAAGGCTATAGAACCCAATCTGTCCTGCTACTTAACCCAAAGCTGGAGAGAGAAGAGACAGATTAATACCT
The DNA here is from genome assembly GCA_037127315.1 of Ascarosepion bandense. Taxonomy (NCBI): domain Eukaryota; kingdom Metazoa; phylum Mollusca; class Cephalopoda; order Sepiida; family Sepiidae; genus Ascarosepion; species Ascarosepion bandense. Next base: position 16,258 of record JBBBDQ010029045.1, on the reverse strand, counting down.
TTCCCACAGTTATTTGTGTGCAAGTGAATGCAACAAATTCAACTAGATTTGAACCCAGCTCTTCAATTTCTTGTTCTGAGCCAATATCCACTGCACCACAATGAACATGCATGTCCCATTGTTATAATTCCAAGAAAGATACCAAAAAGATTGTACACTTTTTAATAAAATAAAAAAAAAAAAAAAAAAAGACTTCAGCCAGTGGGAAGTATTAAATGACAATGTTGAAATTCTAGTCCATTTTTTTTTTTATCTCATTGTACTTATATTAAAGTTTCTGTGTACACCAATGACATATCCATTTTATCTCACTGTACATATATTAAAAAGGACCAACATTTAAACATTATCATTTAATAATTTATTTAACCATCACAGCATTTTAGCCACTTACTCCAGGAGCACTCTGCACCTTTACTCGTCTATATATATTTAAAAATGAATATTTTTGTGTGTCCATTTTAATGAACCCTACTATTCTGAAACCCTTGATCAAATTTCAACCAAAACTGGGTCACTTTTCGATCACAGCATGAACAATTTTTCGGAACAATTCACAGGCTACAGCAGAAATCAAAACACTTAAAAATTATGAATTCTTCTCCTGTGAGACACCTCATGTAAATTCAACCAAAATCAGTTAACTTGTAGATCAAGGTCTGAACCTTTGATGTACATAAAAAATTTTAGTCAATGTATAGGGTTCATCAAAAATCAACAACAAACATAACTTTGGGTGGTCTTTTGCACACTTCTATGGATTTCTCCAAGATGTTTCACTCAAACTCAAGTCATTGGTAGATCAAGGTCTGGTGCCTTGATATGCAAACAAATTTCTATTGACACACAGGGTGCAGCAAAAATTAAATGGAAAATGTTGCTTTTTGCTATCGTTTATTTCTCAAATGCTTAGTTGTATTCCAACAAAAATCGTGTCTTTTTGTAACTTCTACCTTATCACATGCCATAACAATTTCACATTTTCTACAAGGTGCCAACCTCTCTGACATTGCAGAGACAAAGCATCTACTTCTTCTGTGTCACAACACCCGCCCTCATTCTTCCAATTGTACACACATCATTTATTGGCAAAATGGGCCAAGCATGAATCCTGTTTTACAAATACAACAAAAACCAATACTTTGCATTTTTTCACATCACAGCAACCTCATACTGAAGCTTTTTAAATAAGCACTTGACCTTACCATTTCAACATAACCACTTTAAAAAAAAAAAAAAAAAAAATCCTAGCGACACCAGTACAGCTAGTTATGTTTGAATGTATTTCATTGTTATTAAAATTAAATTCACAGCCATCATCAGTTAAAATTTTACCAAGATAATCCAAGAAGTACATTCTTTATCATTAAAGGAAAGTGGAGATAATTTCTGTTGTTGCTAAGTCAATTGATATTAAGAAATAGCTTGCCCCCAAACCTCCAAAGCCATGGAGATACATTCAATAGACCTCTGCCTGTTGCCAGTATCCCACCCCTATCGCATTTGCATTTAATGAGACTATCTAGCATGCCATTTTTTCAATTCAATATTGTTAACACCAGCATTTCTAATTAAGGCAACTTGGACGGTGCTGGATGTCTGAATTGTCAAGTTTAAATGCAGTTTCCCTGGCATTTGAACATTACAGATTTTTAAAATTGTTTAGTGGTGACCAGTTTAGCTATAAATGTAAGAGGAAATAAATAATGGCCATGTTAAGTTGACCACAAGGAAATTATTTCATTCGTTATTGTTATTGAAATTCAATATTTTTAATTTTTTTTAATTTTTTTTATTAGATTCTTTACTCAATATGAGAAGGATCATACAGTTCACACATGATAATTTCAGTTTGTATGTTTCCAATGTAGCAGGAAAGCTTAATACACTTCAGTAATTTCACTGTGGTGGGACTTTGCCACTGACCTTTCAGTTAATTCTTTCAAATATTAACCAATCTAAACTAAATCACACACTGTCATGGAGCAGCCTGTGCACAGTCATTTCCACATGCCAGAAAAATGAGTCAATTGAACACCATCCCTATTGATACCAACTAGAAATGGTGTATCTCATTTAAGTGACTACTTTTCAATAATCTGGATGCAAGTATGCTATCTGGAAGCAAATTACATGAACCTCAATGGAACAATTTTCATCTAGGTTTGTGTAACTTGTTTTTAAAAGGCATCCATTAATACTGCTATCTGGTTCAAATTTTAAACCAGAAAACAAATATGCATTAAAACAAAAGTTTATCAAGAATTATTTCAGACCCATTATCAGAGTTCATTTCTTGTAGACAACTCAGTTAATCTGGCACTATTGATCTCATCTATTTAAATGTATAGCAATGGCCTATATTCTTTTAGGAAAGTCAGTGTAGAGAGTTCATAGTTTAAGATCTTTTTCAACTTTCATATTCCATTTTGTTTTCATTATACTCTGGAAGAGTTTTTATATTTTCTTTGATAAGTGTAGTTATGACCACCAATGTTTGGGTAGAATATCAAAAATATTTGTTCAGACTGACAAGGGTTCTCCTGGCAACTCACAAAACTGCACCCAACAAGAAATTTAAAGAGTTTATAATTTTCAATTTGTAGGTATGACAAGCCTTCTGCTACTGATTAGAATTTACTGGATTTGTGAAGAGGTGGGGGTGTAGACAGCCAATATCAACAAAGACTGGCCAACTTTCTCTTCTACCATAGTGGTATATAGGTAATATATTAACTGTTGAATTTGTTAGCTGATTTTTTTTTTTTAACAACTTATATTTAAATAACTGGCAAAAAGTTTTCTAAATTGTAAGAAATCTTTGGAAATAATTGATATACTGATTTTTTTTTTACATTGTAATAATTTTTTGGAGATATAAGTCCTAATTAACATAGCTGGGTGGGAGAAGGTGAATTCATACCCCCCCCCGAGTATTTTGCACATAAGTGGATATAACAAAACCAACTGGAATTGGAACTATCCTCTCTGGTTTCCAATTCTGAGTTGGTATCCATTACACTACCAACAGTCAAGGTAACAACACCTGGTATCCCCAAGCAGTCATCCATATAGGTACTGACCAAGCTTAAATGTTGCTGAACTTCTGTGATCATACAAAAGCCAAGATAGGGCAATCCAGCAACAGGCTTCTCTACTTTATTTCTTCCAAGCCAAGCTTCACAACATTGACTTCTTGGTAACTCCACCCATTGGAGTGAAATATCAAGATTCCATACCCATGGTATCTTGATATTTCACTCCAATCATCTATTAAAACAAAGACCCTCTATTCATAAGACCTTTCAATTATCAGCGTGCTGATTGAGATTTGCCATGATTTTTTTCTCCTAATTAAGAAATGCGCTACTGAGGTTTGTTCCTGAATCAAAAACCAGCATAGACACTTATCCTTTCTTGGAAATACCAGGTGAAACCACTGTTTTTGGCTATAACGGCATCATAGCTCCCATCACAACAGGTTGCTGCTCATAATAAATATAAACAAGTACTCAAAGGAGCTATGTCCCTATTTACTAAGAATAGCATCTAACTTTGTATCACATGATTACTGGCAGCTCTGTAACAGGGTCTAAAATAAGTGTAAGGTCTACTTTTCTCTTCAATCAATTTAAGGTGATAACATCTATTGATAAAGCTGGATGCTTTACCTGTAAATTCTTAAACTACTCTTGACTTGAGAAGTCATCTGTTGTTCCTATCACACCTACCCACCTATCTAGGGAGTAAATTTATTAACAAAAGCCAAGTAATATCACAAAGATTGAAAAGGCAAAGATACTATTAATTTTTACTGATCAGTTTTCTCATCTTTGATTTTAATCAACTTTCTTTTATGGAAATCAGGAAGAAAGGGATTTTCAGTGGTCTGGAATAACTGAGAGAAAAGAGCTCTTATTTCTGTTACCAAAGTTTTATTTGCAGAACTGCCTGTCTGAGTTTGGAATTGGTTGCATATAGAAAGTAAACAAATTTAGAAACTGACAATATTTTTATTAACATGACATTAATTATATAAAATAATTATAAAAAAATAAGACAAACAAGTTTACGTTTTCAATTTCAATTTTTTTTTCTCTCCAAGGATTTCAGTTCTTCAAACAAATATCTTTCCTGAGTTTTTGCTTTGTTTTTTTTTTTTTAATTTTAACAAACAAAGTCAGCTAAGGAGTGGGGAGAAGAGAGTAAAAGAAATGAGAATTATTCTAATATTGCAATATTGCTTAATTTATAAAAAAAATTATGTACTTAGTTATTGAGGTTTAAAAAGACAAATGAATATGAGAGCTGTTTTAATGTGTGTAAATATATAATCTTTGTTTTGGTCAGTATCCAAAATAAGTTACATTTTTTATTAATTTTCACTGACATTTTTGATTGTAATCTATTAGATTTATCTAGACCAGATTTTTAAATATCTAAAATAAATGTTCACTATTGTACTTTGTATAAATTGCATTAAAAAGATGCTTAAAATTTTCAATTGATCCAGGAATATTGATCCTATGTGAATTATTTCTTCCTAACAATTAATAAAATACTTCAATGCTAGCTTCATAAAAATTTTCAAAAATGAATGTAAATAAAATACAGGACTTCAATTTTCTGGAGAACAAGAACACAAAAGAACAACTTTTTTTCCCCAAAATATTGTGTGAATTATTTGCTAAGAGCAAGAGTGGGAAGTGAAAGTGAATGCAGATTTATTTTAGTAGGAGTTTCAATTCATTTTTTGTGATGACACCTGCTCAATTGGTGTTTTTGTTTATTAATGAAATAAATGATTAACTATGCCTGCAATTAAAATGCATCCAGATTGTATATCATCTGAAAAAGATGTATTTTTGCTGTTTGGCAAATCTAAATGGATCTGTGAGAACTTCTAGTGACTTTCCACATGTTTACCTTACAATCATTTTTATTTACTAGTTTTTAAATACCAATGTCAAATTGTCTGGCTGGTCATGATACACATACAAAGCAATCACTTATTTTAGATGGACGCCATATTATAAAAACGTTTATGGTGAAGAGGTTAAAATTTTATTAAAAAAAAAAAAAAAATTGATATGACAGATGATCAACAGGTTAAGAAAAAAAAAAAAAAAAAATTAAATTTCCTAGAAATTTAAACCTATTCCCACCACCCCTTCCAGTTTTTTTTTCTCTCTTAATAAAAGGATTGAATTTTAAGAAAACATAAAACAGACAAATTTTGGGAGGAACAAAAATAAAAATATTGTTTAGAATCATTTTTTTTTTTTAAATATATGAAATTTGGTTTCAGCATTAATTATAGTTTAACATTAATCTTCAAAGATTTTTGCCTTCATTTAATATTCTTATTTATTAGTTATGAGAAAAATATAAAAATAGTTTTAGATTTACTTAATTATAAATTGGTTTGAGTTAATTTGTTTCAAGAATCGAAATTGCACCTTTTAGAATAAGTGCTGACTTTTGTAATTTGAAAAAGATTTTAAAATCTCAAACTGAAATATATATATATATATATATATATATATATATATATGAGTGAGTGAGAGGAGGAATGAAATCATATCTCAAACAGCCAAGAGGATCCATTCTTTCTTTTTAAAAACAGTCAAATATTCATTTGTTTTGGGTTTTTTTTCTGTTGAACTTCACAAGGTGAATATTGTAATTATTTTGAGTCAAGTAGTCCAACTGCTTGTTCTATTTGTTCAAGGTAGACACTTTTTACTGGAAGAAAATATCTTGATTCCAGAGGAATGTTGGTGCACTAAAAAGACAAATACAAATCATTAGATTTTGTATAACTTTAGATGACATTTGAAGCATTTTTTTCAAATAAGGATAAAATATTTTGAAATAATTAAAATCAACAAAGCTGAATAATGCTAAGTTCAAATAGTTAAAATGATTTTTAAAAATTAAGTCTTTAGTCTTCAGCACAACTTCATATTTGAAATCTTAATGAAAACATTAAAGAAAAGACTAAAACAAAAGAGAAAAGTTTATTTTTAATAAGTTACCTACAAGATAAAATTGCTAAAATTGCTTATGTAGAAATGAAAAAAAGAAAAGAAATTTTTTGAATTTATAGGCACAAGATATTAAAAGAAAATTTTTTATAAAATTAGCTGCTTATGCAACCCATGTTAGATAAGATTTCTTGAACAAATAATATTCACGCTGCATAGCAAATCTGAAAAGCATATTTCAAAAGAAAGATGCCAAAGTGAATATGATATGAATTCAAAGAGTGGATCATTAAATATTCTGCTTGACAAAATATTAACTTTAGTAGGTATGTGTCTACAGAGTAGAAAGGGCATAATTCCATAATAGAATCATTCAGTCAGTTAAGTGAGCAGAAGATTATCCCGCAAATAGGTTGCCATTGCTTTCTGCGGTAGACTGGTTGGCAGCCAAGGCTATAAAACCCAATCTGTCCTATTAGTTAACCCATAACTAGAGGGAAGAGATTAATACCTGTCTTGTGCGTAAGTGACTGCAAGGAATTCAACTGGAATTCGAACTCGGCACCCCGATTTGTTGTTCGAGTCAATATCCATTGCACCACAACGCACATCCAATAGAATCGTTAGCAAGGTATAAAACCTAACAGTCCTTTTCTATCAATAACTTCAATTTCTGACAACTGCTTATTAATTTTCAATACACAACATACAGGTCCAGTTGAACTTAATTTATTAAAATAAATTTTTGATCAAACATTGTATAATTTGTTTTAAACTTCCACGCTCTTCATGCTAATAGAAACATCAAATTAATTCAGGAAAAGACTATAGTTAAGCGAGTGTTGATGTCTATATATAGCATACATATATATTAGTCATCCACATACAAGCATGTTTCGTAGTATCACAGCTCATCAGTGTGGCATACACTTGGGTTCAAATGCAGTAGATGTTATTAGGCTTTGTCTCAACTTTTTTTTTTTTTTTTTTAATTAAAATAAATAAATATATAAAAAATAAAAATTCTAAAAGGCTGTGAGATTTTTTAAAAATCTTTACTCCGAAAATTATTTCATGTACACATCTAAAAATTATGACTACTATAAAATATTATCAATACTATTAAACTGTATGTTGAATGCAAGTATTGGGATTGACAACTGAAAGTATCATTTTAAACTGAACCTTAAAGCTGCTGAATCTGAAAAACTACCGTAGAATAGAATTTTAGAAAGGGGGGGACTAAAAAAAAAGTTTTATCATTAAAATATTTATACTATTAAGAGGGTTGATCAAAGTATTTTTTAATTATTTGTTGTTTTTTTTTTCTAACAAGTTAGAAATTTTGGCATAAAATCTTGTTTTTCTTTCATCTATGGGTGACAATTTTTACAAGGGCTTATTACAGTAAATGTAATATTATGCATGTCACATTTTTGCCAGTGAAAAACACAATTTGGAAATTCTTGCAAAAATCAAATAATGATCAGATTTTGATGAAAATTTCAGAACTTATAATTGACTGAAATCATTTTTAGAAAATTTTGATAAAGAAATTTTTTTTTTTTTTTACATATGTCCCCCCCACCCCAATTAATTTCCTAAAATATCTATAAATTTGTGAGAGTTCACCCATATACCTAATATTAATTAAATTCAAGAGTTATTGGGAATGCTTATCAATTGCCTATTTTTTTTTTTTCTAAATTAGCCCTTTTTCAGAAAATCTGCTTAGAATTGTGAAAACAAAAATGCAATAAAACTATGCCATTTCTTTTATTTAAATAAACTTTTAATTGGTTTTATAAATATATATTAAGGATATCAGTTTGGAAAGAAAAATGTTTTTTTCAATGAATAATGAATGTGTGGGGGTTTTTTTTTTTTTTTTTTTACACAAATTGTTTTCATTTTTATTATTTTTTCTTATAATTCATAAAATTTCAAAAATCTTAAAATTTCCTCATTCATTGTTAATGCTAGTTTGTTAAGTTAATATGTAGACTATATTTACTAATTGAAAATTGAAAAGCTTAATACAAATAATCAAGCTATAATCAAGCTATTCACTTTCTAAAAATAAAACATTTAATTGTGTGCATATGATAACCCGTATTTTCTTTTTACGGGTGGCTGTACACGATATATATCATTAAAAGATCATGTGTTTCAAAGGTTGCACTCCTTACAGAAAAAAATAAATATATATATATATATATATTTTCAGCAGGATACAATTCTTTCGTCTTGCTTTTGTGTTTCCTATGCCCTACATTTTAACATTCAATGGGCATTGCAAATTATCCCTTCAAAAATTTAAAGCAAGATTTATATTTTAATTCCTAGTTTCCTAATTTTGTTAAAAAAAAAATAAAATAAAAAAAAGTAAAAAAAATAAACATCACAATTTGTAGAGGTATACAAATAAAGAATATTAAAAATAAAAATTAACAAATGCCATAACATTTCAGAAATTACTGAGTTACATCTGGTGTTATATAATTTCATTCTGTTATTAAATTGTAAAATTATTTTCAAAGAAAGTTTTATATTTTATTTTTCATAAGACATATTCAAACATTAAATTTAGGTAATGAAAATGAGTGGAGGTATCTATATGAAACTTAATCTGCTCTATTTCTTTTGTGTTTAAAGCTTTTTGATGAAATACAAAAGAATCAATGTTACTGGTCCTGGCCTGGCATCTCATCTTGCCATTTTCCCACTGGTGTAATGTAGCTTCCCTGTGTCTTTTCTATAAATATTACCATGAAAATTGTTCTAATAAACTTTCCTCTATGGTATCTAGACATTATGAATTTAAGCACAGTACTAGATTGGCAGCAAGGTCTCCTCATTTCACAATTGAAATGGTTAGATATAACTAAATTTTATGCTAACAAGTTTTTCTCGTGCTTGTGGATCTTTCAACTTCTTGTTTCCCAGTCAACTTCAATCTTCCAAAAATTTTAATCCAGAGCTATTTTCAGTCTTAACTCCTGTTCTTTCATTTTTCTCTCTTTAATAATGTTCTTTTTCTCATTCCCTCACTCCTTGCATTTTAGTGGTATTATTGCCTTACCTGGACTGAAATAATTTAAAAAAAAAAAAAAAAAAACTTTAGATGTCCATGATTTAATTTTAGAAACCAAAAATTTTTTTATAAATCTAAAATAAGTCTTGTGCAAACATTGAATGAAAATTTGCATATATCAGGAAAAAAAAATCTTACCTTAGAATGGTTTTTAGGAGCAGAATCTACAATGCTGAGAGATGATTTTAAACGTGTTCGTTTGGGAATATCTTCTTTGTATTTCTTCTGCCTAAACTTTCCATTGATAGGGAAGACATGTCCTTCTGTACTGAATAAGTATTTTGTGGCTTCTTTATTTAAATGGTTATCTTTGTCAAATAACTAAAAGGAAAGAAATGCAAATTGAAAACATGTTTCAGCAGAAAAAAATGTTTCGTGTCGATTTGATCCCGTAATTAACAAGTTAACCTAACTTAAAGCAAAGCCAAGTCCAAAGATCAGATCAAACAATTTTGTAGGGACAGTTTGTAAGTAGATCAAGTTGTCAGATTTTTAACTTAAGCACTTATTAATTTTAGACAAATTTCCCTTTTACCACACAGGTTGTGTTACATTGTAAGGCCATGAAGAATAGATCATATATAACTTGTGATATTAAAATTGTCAAACCCAAATCTCAAAAGCCCATTTTTTTTGCCTGATTTGACCATGAAAACCTATCTACCCACAAAATTAAGTGATAAGCTAGATACTTTTTTAAAAAAATTAAATTATCACAAGGATGCAGGTTCAAGTTTTGGGCAAACACAGAAAAAATGTGCAATAAGACAGTATCAAAATAACAGACTTTCCCATGACACCACTATTATTATTTTAATTACTGTCACTCTTCACACACAACACAATTAGAATAAGATGTAAACATACAATTAAAATGAATCTATACATTTTTTTTGTTCTTGAGAATTTGCAACAAAAATATTAAATACTATTAGTTTATTTACAAGAATAATCTTATATTTACAACATTCTAAAAACTAATACAATTAGAACTAATGCAATTTTATCATTTACCAATTTATAAAGAAATGTGAAAGTTTTCATTCAAATTTATAAACATTTACTAAATTTATTAAAATATGTGAACCAACTATAAAGTCCTTATTTACCATTTTATAAATCAATTCAAGATTGGCAATTAGCCGATCTTCTGCCAACCATTCCAATAAATGATATAAATAGTGTAAATAAACAATCTAGTAGTGTTTTTAATTTTTGTTGTCAATTCTCAACAATAAAAAAAATCTATAGATTCACTTTCATATGGTTAAGTTTTTTACAATTCTAATCATCACTTTAAAACAGACATTGAGTAGTGAAGGTAGTTAAAAGAGATGCCAAGGGAATGTTTATTTTAATCTTTTATTTCCTGATGGACCATAGTAATTGCTTAATGGCTAGAGTGAAAAAAACAACTTGAATATGGCAATAAAGAGAAATAAAATTAGTCAAAAATAATTACCATAATTGTTTTTCCTGTTCCACCTCATTAACCAAGTTTATCTTATAGTAATTATGTTTCATGCCAAAATTTTTTTTTTTTTTCACTACTATACTGGTGGAAAGGCATTTTAGGCAAGACTTTTTGTCAAAGTGCTCAATATCAAGGTAAGGATAGTATTGTTGGAATTAACATGGAGAAACCTGTCACTTTTTTTTTTTTTTTAAAAATCATCTCACCCCAAGCAAGGCATTCCACTGCCACTATTGCGCATGGGGCTACATAGGGGAAGGTAAAGAGAAGGAGTGGTTAGACATAGGGAATGTCAGGAGGAAGGTGACAGATGAGTAAGGATACCGAGGATGAGGGTTGGGCAGATGGGAAGAGTATTTGATAGAATAGGAGCAGGTTAGTGTGTTAGGATGTGTCTATTGACCTTACATTTAAACTCCTGGGGATTGTAGCCGTCAGGGAAGCAGTCGTGTGGAAGGGAATTCCACAGTCGGGAAAGAAACTGTTGGAGTAGAAGTTGCATTTTATCGGTTTCACTGTAAAAGGGTGGGATCTAGTTGCTAATCTAGTATCTCGTTTAAATTTGTATTTAGGAGGCACCAGTGATCTAAGTTCATTGGAGCAGAAGCCATGAAAGTATTTATAGAAGAGTCACAGGGAAGCCACGTCGCGCCGGTGGGAGAGAGACTGCAGGCGGTCTGCCAAGTCGGTACCTATCACATTACAGACCCTCCTCTGAACCTTATTGAGAAGCCCAAGGAGAATACCAGGGGCACCCGACCAGATGTGGCAGCAGTATTCAATGCACGGGCGGATGGTAGATTTATATATGTGCAGGATAGATTTAGACGGAAAAAACTTCCGGGCCTTACACAGAGAACCGACTTTCATAGCAGCGGATTTAGCAATGGATAGTCATTCCATTTGAGGTCCGCTGAAAGTGTGAGACCAAGGAGGCGTAGTGTTTTACTCTCTGGGAGGCAAGCCTGGTCCATGCTAATGGAAGGTAGGTGAGATTGTCGATGATGGTTAATTGAGAGTAGCTTCGTTTTAGAAGCATTAAAATTTACTAGCCATTTCTTACCTCAGTCCAATATGAATTGGAGGTCTTTTTCAATCTCGGCTGCGAGGTTAGCTTTGATGCCTACACCAGATTTTTGTAGGAGGCATTTTTTGCATTAGTTCTAATTGTATTAGTTTTTAGAATGTTAAAACTAAACTGTGCTGTCATCAGCGTACAAACCTATTTGGGCTCTTATGGAATCAGGGAGATCATTAATGTATATCAGGAAGAGTGTAGGACCTAAGATGGAGCCTTGGGGGACACCTGCGTTTGTCTGGTAGTTCTGGGAGGCATGTCCGTTTAATACTACCTTCATTGTGCGGTTAGAGAGGAATGACTGGATTAGTTCAAACAAATGTCCAGTTATACCATAGCTCCGCAGTTTACATAAAAGGCCAGCATGCCAAACTGTCGAACGCCTTAGATATATCCAATGCAACGTTTTCGGGCTTCGCCATTCCTGTCGAGTGCCTGGTATATGTACTCGGTGATGGTCGTTAGCATATCAGCAGTAGACCTGGTGAAGCGGAAACCATATTGCTTGTCCGAGAGGAGCCTGTGTGCTGTGAGATGCTGAACCACCTCGGCGTTGATAATGGCTTCGAACACTTTGCCAAAGATTGGAAGAAGGCTGATAGGGCAGTAATTTGCAGGGTCAGAGGGTTATCCAGTGTTTTTAAATATAGGAACTACAGAAGAATATTTCCAACAGGCAGGAAAGCAGGAAGCAGATTGGCAGAGGTTGTAGAGCCTTATCTGCTGGGGAGGTGAGGACCTCAAATTTGTTGATTAGTGGGGGTATTGTGGACTTGCTCTTGTTAAGTACTCTTTTACAGAGTCGCCAGTATTCTTTAGCGCCAAATTTAGAGCATGCTATGCATTGCTTCATTCTCGCAGCAAACAACATCTTAGCTTCGTTAAGTATCCTTTTACACTTATTACGAGCTGAAGTGAAAAGGCGCCTGTTTTGGTCCGACGCGTAGTTACGATAGAGTCGGAAGAAATGATTCTGGTGGGCAATGGCAGCCGAGCAAGCGGGTGAGAACCATGGAGACGAATGAGATTTAAGCTGGAATTTCCTAGCAGGGATGAAGGCATCGATGCCAGCCTTAACCCAGGAGGAGACCTCGGATGCACATTCTTCAATGGGAAGACTAAAAACGTTGTTCCAAGGGATGTCACAGAGGAAGTCTCGGAACGAATCCCAGTCTGCTTTTTGATAGCAGTAGGATATTCTACTTGTCTGTGTTTCATGGGTCGGGCAGGAGTGGAGTGAAATATTGATGGACACTACAGTGTGGTCAGAGTTTCCGAGGGGGCAGAGTTGTCTGGTAGTGCAAGAGTCTGGGATGGGCGTGAAGCAGAGGTCTAGAAGTGAGTCCCTTCCGTTAGGGTTGTTGGAGAAACGCGTGGGGAAGTCCACTACTTGCGTAAGGGATTGGGTGATTGAAAAGTTCATGGTGTGGACACCAGCAGGGTCAGTGACAGCGTTCTTCAGCCACTTGGTGTGGTGGGCGTTAAAGTCACCAAACACGAATACATGGGCAGAGGGATGGGAAGAAATGGCTTTGTCGATATTGTCAGAAATGATGTCAAGTAACGAACAGTCAGGGGAGGAAGGAGAGCGGTAGAGAAAGAAGAGATAGCTAATCGAGCTGAGAAGTGAGAGGCGGAAGCACATGAAAGAATGATCTGGGGATTCAAAAGATGACACCCTAGATAAGGGAAGGTGTTCGCTGACATAGACACCAAGCCCATGCATATGAACATTGGAGTCCTTCCTGAAGAGGGGAAGGTAGCCAGGAACGTAAAACTCAGATGAGGGGATAGAAGGGTTAAGATTAGAAAAAAATCTTTGATGATAAATAAAAATAAGTCTAGAGATAATGTTTGGCATTTTCAATATACCTAAATGTATGTCAGGTTTGTACTTCTTTAAAAAGAAAAATACATTAAAAATTGGCTGATCAGTGTTATTTCAGTCATGCCAACTTTTAAGTTTCCTGGGGGCATTGTTGTAGTGTCTTCACTCATCAGGGTCATTTGGTTTTTCTATTCTGCTATTTCCTAGCCTTTTGACCCTGAAGAATGAAGACATTCCAGTGGTGCCCTCATGAAACTTTAAGGTTGGCATGATTGAAATAACCACTCAGCTAAGTGACAGGTTTTTACACATTTTATTTATATATATATATATATATATATGTGTGTGTGTGTGTGTGTGTGTGTGTGTATATACAGATTTTAAAAGGGGAGATAAAAAGAAAAAAGTTTGAATAGATAAAGATTAAAAGCTGTTTACCATAAATGTTTTTGAAATTTTTGGTCTGTTTCTGAATTTTATCAAAATGTTTTTTTTTTTCTGTACAACTTTTCTGATATGAATACATACACAATTTTTAATGTATTTTTCTTTTTAAAGAAATACAAACCTGACATACATTTAGGTATATTGAAAATGCCAAACATTATCTCTAAACTTATTTTAATTTGTCATCAAAGATTTTTTCATGCCATATAAATGCAACTAGAGGCTTATATTAATATTTTATGAAAGTATTCACTTTTATAATACATTGTGTTTGTATCATGAATATTTTTTTCTTTTTCAGAGATTATTTGGCCCTGGGTAAGACTAAACTATCGCCCAGTTCACACTCCACCCACATCTATTGAACAGGTGAAGAGTCTCATCCCTTGTTTCCTGTTTAGGATGTGGTTTCCGGTTTTTCTCTTTTCCAATCTTTTCACTCTTTTTTTTATTTTATTTTATTTTATTTTTTTTCAATTGGAGTAGATAGACTAAACTATCACTCAGTTCACACTCCACCCACATCTATTGAACAGGTGAAGACGCTCATCCCTTGTTTCCGGTTTTTCTCTTTTCCAATCTTTTCACTCTTACGTAGTCCCCTGAGCATCTGTGGCATTTTCGCCTTGCTTGGGGTGATATGATTATTAAAAAAAAAAAAAAGTCTACACAATCATCAGGTGCATACTATGAACTGACCATTTGTACACTTCGCTCCTTACTGTTGAGCACTATTTTAGGTGTAATATTACATTTATACCTTATATTCTTACCGCCACCAGAATATGGAACCATTGAACTTGGATTACTATTAAAAACATCTTTGTCCCCAGTAGGAAACCTCATAAACTGACAGTTTTACACAAAATAGAAAACTTCATTAATAGGATGAAATGGAAACTTCTCAAAAAACAAAAAGAACATTATAACAAGTATGATACAGAATATTATAGATTTAAATAAAAAAAATAAAAAAAAAATAAAAAAAAAACACCATCTGATGAACAACTAATGGACTTTGAAAAAGACATTCTCAGTAATTAATATCAAATTTATGAACACCACCAATACACTACAACTAAATATGCGAAAAGACTTGTCTACAATAAATAAATCTTATAAGACAGGAAACCTTTTTGTTAAGGTGGATGTATACAATAAAGACATCCACAGAAAAATGAAGATTACAAAAAAGCACCCGCCAACTGGGAAAACTACCAACAAGGAAACCAAAGAAATTGCTATAGAACTTAAAATTGATGACAGAATCCAAACACTACACAAGCAACAGGCATTCATCACAGTCAATAACCATAAAGAAAATTACATAAACCCACAATACCGTCTTCAAAGAACTATGTTGGTAAAATTAGCAAAATCATCCTGAAAGAGCATGCAAGTACACAAAAATATTTTAGGTCTGAACCTGAAGAAACATGGCTGAATCTATTAAACCGAAAAGAAAAAGGAATGCACGTTCATACATTGATATTTACAACTTTTATTTGTCTATTACTGAAAAACTATTATCTGATGCATTAAACAGCTAAAAATTACAACCTAATTAGCAACCAAGACTTCAATATTATCAAACATGCACAAAAATCTATTTCATGACAGCTGCTGTGGGCAAAAAAATCAATCTAGACTTTGGCATTGCTATGGAACTATTTGATTCTGCAGAGGCCTGTGAGTGGGTCAGCATTTGTTTTTTTGTTATGGAGACTTAGATATATCTTCGAAATAAGAAAAAAAAAAAACACACTGGTTTATACAAAGACGACATAAAACAAGCCCACAACAAAATGACTAAGAAATGACTTAAGCTTTTTAAAGACCACAAAGTGAAAATACCTACTACCACTAAATTGATCAACTTCCTTGACATAATCTTTGACTGTAATGGCCTGTACAAACTGTACACTAAAGATTCTTATCGCCACAAATACATCCAAGGATTCCAACCACTACCACTAGAAAATATTCATAAATCTATCCAATTTACATTATCTTCTAACTCTAGTGATAAGGTAGTTTTTGATAACACTAAAATTAAATATATTATGGCTTTAACTAAAAGCAACACACAATGTAAGTTTAGAATACTGATGAAAGCAAACATACCTAAATCCCGCAAACATCATATGGTTTGATAGGGTTAATGTCAAAATTTTTATTTTGACATTCAACCATTCTCCTGCACTAAAATAAATTTTTTTTAAATATTAAGATTATAGTTGTGTCAAGAACTTCGATAAATATATCTCACTACATAACTATATGATATTAAATAAAAACATGCCCAACCTGCAAATCATAACTATCAATACCAGTAATCCTTTAAAAAAAA
>JBBBDQ010029044.1:5000-17500 GCA_037127315.1 Ascarosepion bandense | reverse complement strand
TTTTCACACTGAAGCAAAAATGGCTGTGGACTCTTTACATAGAAAACACATCAACACAGGCAAGTCACACTCATTCATTAACAATTTTCATTGTGTAAGCAAATTACTTCTAGGAAAAGAAACTCTTAAATTTTTCTTTCATGATTTTGTTTAATAAATGTTAGTTTACATTGCAAATCAATCAATCTCTGTTATTTTGTACTAGCACCTTGTCATCACTGCTATTTCATGTATTGTAAAATAGTCCTGGAAGAAACCTTATACATTAATTAGCCATCAACTTTAAAACAAGAAAAGACATTCCACCATCATTCAATGTAGATACTGGTAATACAAATCATTTTACTTAACATATCTTATCTCCTTCAATTTTCACTTCACCAACAATACATTGTTGTTTCTAAATTGTTACACTTGCATACATTCACTTACTTGCAAATACCCCTGGGAAAGGTATAAATCCATCTCCCCCACCCCTGAATAGCAGGACAGACAAGGTCCTATAGCCTTGGGTGGCAACCAGTCTACTGCAGAAAGAAAAAGTAACCTACTGTGGTAAAATATTCTGCCTAATCAGTCATGGATCAAAAGAGACATCATCATCCAAACCTGTATAATATATGACAACTGATTCTTGCAAACTTATGCTGTATATAACACAGAGTTTTTTATAATTTGGCAGAAAGTTATTTTTTATATTATTATTGATATTTTTGTATAAATTTTATTCTTATAGTTCTTCAACAATTTTTTGTTTTCAAATCTTTAATCTTTTCTTCAAGATGGCATTATATTTTATGTTTAGTCTTTGAATCATTTTAATATTTTTTATAAATGATATTTACAAAATTAGCATTGACTTTTCAACTAACTTGACAAATATTTCTGAGTGTTTCTTAAATTTAAAAATTTTAAAATATTAACAACAATTTTGTATTTGTTCTTGTTTATAAATATTTGTTATAAAATAAAATCTTTACATTTGCCTTGATAAAATCCCTCATAGGAATAAATATATTTTTCTTTTGTCTTTATTTATATTGTTCTTTTACAGATATATTCTAAAATTTTACAACTAATTACCATTACTACAAATTATTTTTAAAGCTAATATTTGTAATAAAGTACGATTATAAATATTTGTCATTGGTATTTATCTCCCATTGTTTTTTACCCAATTGAATTATAAACTTAATTCACTCCTCCCTCAATGGAAGCCATTTTTCTTGCTGTGTTCTAATAAACTGAGTTCTCTCCCTTACTGTGTATTTCTGTATGACCGTATGGCATGAGATCTGGCTCTTTGGAAATTGATACAAGTAAATAAGAAAATTTGAAACCAACTAACAAAGTTAAAGAAACCGTGAATAGTACATTTAGTTTAATTCCTGCTTTATCAGTTAGTGTGTTACTAAAGCATAGCAAACAATAATGCCATGCTTGTCAGTGACTATTATGAATTTCATAAAAGCAGAAATGCAAAATATTTATACTCTGTACCCATGTGTAGTAATTCTGAGTAAATGCATCTTGTTTAACAATACAAAAACATCTCATACAAATTAGAAAGAAATCTAAATAGGGATTTTGATTTCTCCATTGAATATTAATACAGAATTGAGCTTAATGTTCAGCCATTTGTTTATCTGCAATGAAAATAAACAGGTAGAGAAAAATGAGTTGTCTATATTGAACAAATTTTGAAAAAATATAAAATGATGGTCAAACTAATCACAATACCAAGACAAAAGGATTTAT
This sequence comes from Ascarosepion bandense, assembly GCA_037127315.1. Lineage (NCBI taxonomy): Eukaryota > Metazoa > Mollusca > Cephalopoda > Sepiida > Sepiidae > Ascarosepion > Ascarosepion bandense. The sequence goes on along the minus strand of JBBBDQ010029044.1, from coordinate 15,742 downwards.
TATGCATCTCGTAGAAAATGATAAGTATTGTCAATTATAAGTCTCTTTCTCTGTGTGCGTGTGTGTGTGTACATATATATATATATATATATATATATATATATATATATATATATTTACATCCTTGTGCAAATTAATTGAAACAACTACTTTCATTTCTTTCAGCATACAGTCAGTTTTAAACCCACTGAAGTTACAGGGTATAATTGATTTCTATTTTTTCCTCAGATTAGGTTATTTGCAGTGGTTTTCAGTAATATGAATCTATTTTCGAGGTGTATGATGAAATTTGTTTGTCATTGAAAAATGTTGCATCATATTTTTATCATGCCTAGACGCTGTTGTCTCAAATATCGATTAGTTGTCTTACGGCCATTGTTTGTGATGGATGTTACTTCAAGGAACTGTACGAATTGGAAATTATAGAGCTGAGTTCAAATTCCAGTTGGGTTTGTTATATTTTTTTAAATGTAAATAATATTGGGAAAGTTATGAAACCACTTCCTCTCAGTTATGGGTTAATTAGTAGGATTTGTATCAGTAAATCATTTTTATCTCCAAAATTTTTGCAATCCAAAAATATTTTTTGGCTTTAAATAACCTGTAAAAGGTTGACAATCCATACAAAAATATCAATCAATCAGTACAGAAGAGTCTATTAAACTCTCAGTTGTATCTTTGTTGGTAAAAGTTGATAGACAATTTATAACAATTCCTTTGAGGCCACTGATAACAAAAGCAAAATCCTCCTAAAACTTGTCCATTTGAAATGATTCTAGTAGTCCATTATTCTTCCTCTTTATCATGTTGTATGTTTCTTTGTTACATTTGCACTGATTGATTTCCTTGAATCTGATTTTAAAATTTGCAAAATAAAGGACACAAGTATTATTTGTTGTGTGGGGATATGTGTGTGTAGCCTACACTTTTATCAATTGTTAACTCGTAATTCTTTCAATATTTGTTGCTTTTTATTGTGACTCGCAGATTATCATTCCTTGAATGTTATTAAATCAGTGAGATTCAGAAAGAAAGAATAAACCTCTGGAAAGACTTAAACTCAATTAACTTAATCTTGAGAATCTGTTTTTTCAGGGCAGCTACCTTTTTGATTGGCCTTTATAATTTCATTGAAACCATCAAATATAACAGTATCTTGCCCTGAACTTTCTAAAACTGGATGAGGAGTGCACAAGCAACCAAATCAGGATTGCATACATTTCTGATAGAACAGATGGTGTGTTCACACACATATTCTTCCCATGTACATGCTTACCTGCACATTGTATATGAAATTCTAAATTCTTAAAACTGACCAATTCCTAGTGGTTTAAAATTTTTAAAAATTTTAAGTATACAACATTAATAAAAAAATTTTAATAACCACCATCACAGTTTCAACTTTGTCAACTTCTTTCCTTGTCTGCAGGTTTAATCGCTAAGCCATTTTGTTTTTAATGAATTTGTATTGTAGAAAATGAATTTGTAGAAAATAAAAGGAATGTTGAAAACCCTAACCCTAACCCTAACCCCAACCCCAACCCTAACCCTAACCCCAACCCTAACCCTAACCCTAACCCCTAACCCCTAACCCTAACCCTAACCCTAAACCTAAACCTAACCCTAACTACTAATCCTAACTACTAATCCTAACCATACCCCTAACCCTAAACATTTCCCATAAACTGAATCCCTACCCATAACCATAACCACTACTTAACCTCCGAACCCTAACCCTAACCCTAACCCTAACCCTAACCCTGCCTAACCCTAACCCTAACCCTAACCCCAACCCTAACCCTAACCCTAACGCAAACCCCTAACCATAGACGTAACCCTAACCCTACCCTTAACCGAAATCTTAACCCTAACCCTAACCCTAACCCAAACCTACCCCTAACCCCTACTACTAATCCTAACCATAACCCTAACCCTAATCATTTCCCATAAACTGAATCCCTACGCATAACCATAACCACTACTTAACGTCCGAACCCTAACAATAACCCTAACCCTAACCCCTAACCCTAACCCTAACCCTCACCCTACTCCTGCCCTAATCCCAACCCCAACCCCAACCCTAACCCTAACCCTAACCCCAACCCTAACCCTAAACCCCCCCGCCAACCATAACCCTAACCCAACCCTAACCCTAACCCTTAACCCTAACTCTTCACCCTAACCCTAACCGCCTAACCCTAACCCAACCCTAACCCCAACCCTAAACCTAACCCAACCCTAAACCCTAACCCTAACCCTGCCCTAACCCTAACCCTGCCCTAACCCAACCCTAACCCTAAACCCCAACCCCAACCCCAACCTCTAACCCTAACCCTGCCCTAACCCTAACCCCATACCCCAACCCTAACCCTGCCAACCCTAAACCTGCGCATTTAGTCTATTTTCTTGCATATCAAGATTAATGCTGATTCTTATGTAAATTGATGTGTAGAATCATATGTTCTCATTTAAACTTGATTTTGAGCAATATAAATGAGTGTACTGAAAGCCCGAAAATTGCGCATTCAGTGTGCTTTCAGGCATATCAAGATTAATGATGATTCTTATGTACATTGCTGTGTAGAATCGTATGGTCACAATTAAAATTGATTATGAGCAATATAAATTATTGTAGTGAAAGCCCAAATATTGCGTATTTAGTGTATTTTCATGCATATCAAGATTAATGCTGATTCTTAAGTAAATTCATGTGCAGAATCATATGGTCTCAACCCTAACCCCAACCCCAACCCTAACCCTAACCCTAACCCAACCCTAACCCTAACCCTAACCCCTAACCCCTAACCCTAACCCTAACCCCTGACTCTAACCCTGACCCTGACCCTAAACCCTAACCCTAACCCTAACCCTAAACCCTAACCCTAACCCTAAACCCTAACCATAACCCTAACCCTGACCCTGACCCTGACCCTAACCCTAACCCTAGTACATGCCAGTACACAACCGACTCTCCAATCTTCAGGATTAAACTCCCACATACATCACCTCAGTCACTAATGTAGTATCGTAATAAACATATTTTCAGCATCAGCCATTAATATACATAGTATCCACAGCATCCCTAAGCTTATAAAATCTAACCCTCAAATAACTCCTCTTCCCGTTTTCCCTCCTTTCAAAGAGTATGTCAAGAACTTTTCACACTGAAGCAAAAATGGCTGTGGACTCTTTACATAGAAAACACATCAACACAGGCAAGTCACACTCATTCATTAACAATTTTCATTGTGTAAGCAAATTACTTCTAGGAAAAGAAACTCTTAAATTTTTCTTTCATGATTTTGTTTAATAAATGTTAGTTTACATTGCAAATCAATCAATCTCTGTTATTTTGTACTAGCACCTTGTCATCACTGCTATTTCATGTATTGTAAAATAGTCCTGGAAGAAACCTTATACATTAATTAGCCATCAACTTTAAAACAAGAAAAGACATTCCACCATCATTCAATGTAGATACTGGTAATACAAATCATTTTACTTAACATATCTTATCTCCTTCAATTTTCACTTCACCAACAATACATTGTTGTTTCTAAATTGTTACACTTGCATACATTCACTTACTTGCAAATACCCCTGGGAAAGGTATAAATCCATCTCCCCCACCCCTGAATAGCAGGACAGACAAGGTCCTATAGCCTTGGGTGGCAACCAGTCTACTGCAGAAAGAAAAAGTAACCTACTGTGGTAAAATATTCTGCCTAATCAGTCATGGATCAAAAGAGACATCATCATCCAAACCTGTATAATATATGACAACTGATTCTTGCAAACTTATGCTGTATATAACACAGAGTTTTTTATAATTTGGCAGAAAGTTATTTTTTATATTATTATTGATATTTTTGTATAAATTTTATTCTTATAGTTCTTCAACAATTTTTTGTTTTCAAATCTTTAATCTTTTCTTCAAGATGGCATTATATTTTATGTTTAGTCTTTGAATCATTTTAATATTTTTTATAAATGATATTTACAAAATTAGCATTGACTTTTCAACTAACTTGACAAATATTTCTGAGTGTTTCTTAAATTTAAAAATTTTAAAATATTAACAACAATTTTGTATTTGTTCTTGTTTATAAATATTTGTTATAAAATAAAATCTTTACATTTGCCTTGATAAAATCCCTCATAGGAATAAATATATTTTTCTTTTGTCTTTATTTATATTGTTCTTTTACAGATATATTCTAAAATTTTACAACTAATTACCATTACTACAAATTATTTTTAAAGCTAATATTTGTAATAAAGTACGATTATAAATATTTGTCATTGGTATTTATCTCCCATTGTTTTTTACCCAATTGAATTATAAACTTAATTCACTCCTCCCTCAATGGAAGCCATTTTTCTTGCTGTGTTCTAATAAACTGAGTTCTCTCCCTTACTGTGTATTTCTGTATGACCGTATGGCATGAGATCTGGCTCTTTGGAAATTGATACAAGTAAATAAGAAAATTTGAAACCAACTAACAAAGTTAAAGAAACCGTGAATAGTACATTTAGTTTAATTCCTGCTTTATCAGTTAGTGTGTTACTAAAGCATAGCAAACAATAATGCCATGCTTGTCAGTGACTATTATGAATTTCATAAAAGCAGAAATGCAAAATATTTATACTCTGTACCCATGTGTAGTAATTCTGAGTAAATGCATCTTGTTTAACAATACAAAAACATCTCATACAAATTAGAAAGAAATCTAAATAGGGATTTTGATTTCTCCATTGAATATTAATACAGAATTGAGCTTAATGTTCAGCCATTTGTTTATCTGCAATGAAAATAAACAGGTAGAGAAAAATGAGTTGTCTATATTGAACAAATTTTGAAAAAATATAAAATGATGGTCAAACTAATCACAATACCAAGACAAAAGGATTTATTATGCATCTCGTAGAAAATGATAAGTATTGTCAATTATAAGTCTCTTTCTCTGTGTGCGTGTGTGTGTGTACATATATATATATATTTACATCCTTGTGCAAATTAATTGAAACAACTACTTTCATTTCTTTCAGCATACAGTCAGTTTTAAACCCACTGAAGTTACAGGGTATAATTGATTTCTATTTTTTCCTCAGATTAGGTTATTTGCAGTGGTTTTCAGTAATATGAATCTATTTTCGAGGTGTATGATGAAATTTGTTTGTCATTGAAAAATGTTGCATCATATTTTTATCATGCCTAGACGCTGTTGTCTCAAATATCGATTAGTTGTCTTACGGCCATTGTTTGTGATGGATGTTACTTCAAGGAACTGTACGAAAATTGTAATGCAACACACTGGCAAACCTTAAAGAGAGATCGCAAATATTTTTGGTGTCAGCCTTTCATCTGTCAGTGATGTCATCAAGGCAAAAAACCAAACTGGATTCATCAGTCCAAAGCATAAAGCAGATGCAGTCGGAAGAGAATTACAATGTCAAGAGATGATGTATACGTTGTCAGGTAAAGTATGAAAGATCCTAGAAAGACATTATTTGTTTTGTTTCAATTAATTTGCACAAGGATATATATATATATATATATATATATATATATATATATATATGAATAAGATACTGGATTTGTATACCTAGAGGACTGACAGCCTAATCAAGTTGAAACATCAATTCTTATATGATCACTGAGGTTAAGCAATGTTAACCCTGGTCAGTACCTAGATGAATCACTGCTTATGAATATTAGGTGCTATAAGCTTGTATGTACAGATGGTGCAATGAATAATAGCTCAGAATTGGAAATTATAGAGCTGAGTTCAAATTCCAGTTGGGTTTGTTATATTTTTTTAAATGTAAATAATATTGGGAAAGTTATGAAACCACTTCCTCTCAGTTATGGGTTAATTAGTAGGATTTGTATCAGTAAATCATTTTTATCTCCAAAATTTTTGCAATCCAAAAATATTTTTTGGCTTTAAATAACCTGTAAAAGGTTGACAATCCATACAAAAATATCAATCAATCAATACAGAAGAGTCTATTAAACTCTCAGTTGTATCTTTGTTGGTAAAAGTTGATAGACAATTTATAACAATTCCTTTGAGGCCACTGATAACAAAAGCAAAATCCTCCTAAAACTTGTCCATTTGAAATGATTCTAGTAGTCCATTATTCTTCCTCTTTATCATGTTGTATGTTTCTTTGTTACATTTGCACTGATTGATTTCCTTGAATCTGATTTTAAAATTTGCAAAATAAAGGACACAAGTATTATTTGTTGTGTGGGGATATGTGTGTGTAGCCTACACTTTTATCATTTGTTAACTCATAATTCTTTCAATATTTGTTGCTTTTTATTGTGACTCGCAGATTATCATTCCTTGAATGTTATTAAATCAGTGAGATTCAGAAAGAAAGAATAAACCTCTGGAAAGACTTAAACTCAATTAACTTAGTCTTGAGAATCTGTTTTTTCAGGGCAGCTACCTTTTTGATTGGCCTTTATAATTTCATTGAAACCATCAAATATAACAGTATCTTGCCCTGAACTTTCTAAAACTGGATGAGGAGTGCACAAGCAACCAAATCAGGATTGCATACATTTCTGATAGAACAGATGGTGTGTTCACACACATATTCTTCCCATGTACATGCTTACCTGCACATTGTATATGAAATTCTAAATTCTTAAAACTGACCAATTCCTAGTGGTTTAAAATTTTTAAAAATTTTAAGTATACAACATTAATAAAAAAATTTTAATAACCACCATCACAGTTTCAACTTTGTCAACTTCTTTCCTTGTCTGCAGGTTTAATCCCTAAGCCATTTTGTTTTTAATGAATTTGTATTGTAGAAAATGAATTTGTAGAAAATAAAAGGAATGTTGAAAACCCTAACCCTAACCCTAACCCCAACCCCAACCCTAACCCTAACCCCAACCCTAACCCTAACCCTAACCCCTAACCCTAACCCTAACCCTAAACCTAACCCTAACCCTAACTACTAATCCTAACTACTAATCCTAACCATACCCCTAACCCTAAACATTTCCCATAAACTGAATCCCTACCCATAACCATAACCACTACTTAACCTCCGAACCTTAACCCTAACCCTAACCCTAACCCTAACCCCAACTCTAACCCTAACCCTAACCCAAACCCCTAACCATAGACGTAACCCTAACCCTACCCTTAACCGAAATCTTAACCCTAACCCTAACCCTAACCCAAACCTACCCCTAACCCCTACTACTAATCCTAACCATAACCCTAACCCTAATCATTTCCCATAAACTGAATCCCTACACATAACCATAACCACTACTTAACGTCCGAACCCTAACCCTAACCCTAACCCTACTCCTGCCCTAATCCCAACCCCAACCCCAACCCTAACCCTAACCCTAACCCCAACCCTAACCCTAAACCCCCCCGCCAACCATAACCCTAACCCAACCCTAACCCTAACCCTTAACCCTAACTCTTCACCCTAACCCTAACCGCCTAACCCTAACCCAACCCTAACCCCAACCCTAAACCTAACCCAACCCTAAACCCTAACCCTAACCCTGCCCTAACCCTAACCCTGCCCTAACCCAACCCTAACCCTAAACCCCAACCCCAACCCCAACCTCTAACCCTAACCCTGCCCTAACCCTAACCCCATACCCCAACCCTAACCCTGCCAACCCTAAACCTGCGCATTTAGTCTATTTTCTTGCATATCAAGATTAATGCTGATTCTTATGTAAATTGATGTGTAGAATCATATGTTCTCATTTAAACTTGATTTTGAGCAATATAAATGAGTGTACTGAAAGCCCGAAAATTGCGCATTCAGTGTGCTTTCAGGCATATCAAGATTAATGATGATTCTTATGTACATTGCTGTGTAGAATCGTATGGTCACAATTAAAATTGATTATGAGCAATATAAATTATTGTAGTGAAAGCCCAAATATTGCGTATTTAGTGTATTTTCATGCATATCAAGATTAATGCTGATTCTTAAGTAAATTCATGTGCAGAATCATATGGTCTCAACCCTAACCCCAACCCCAACCCCAACCCTAACCCTAACCCTAACCCAACCCTAACCCTAACCCTAACCCCTAACCCCTAACCCTAACCCTAACCCCTGACTCTAACCCTGACCCTGACCCTAAACCCTAACCCTAACCCTAACCCTAAACCCTAACCCTAACCCTAAACCCTAACCATAACCCTAACCCTGACCCTGACCCTGACCCTAACCCTAACCCTAGTACATGCCAGTACACAACCGACTCTCCAATCTTCAGGATTAAACTCCCACATACATCACCTCAGTCACTAATGTAGTATCGTAATAAACATATTTTCAGCATCAGCCATTAATATACATAGTATCCACAGCATCCCTAAGCTTATAAAATCTAACCCTCAAATAACTCCTCTTCCCCGTTTTCCCTCCTTTCAAAGAGTATGTCAAGAACTTTTCACACTGAAGCAAAAATGGCTGTGGACTCTTTACATAGAAAACACATCAACACAGGCAAGTCACACTCATTCATTAACAATTTTCATTGTGTAAGCAAATTACTTCTAGGAAAAGAAACTCTTAAATTTTTCTTTCATGATTTTGTTTAATAAATGTTAGTTTACATTGCAAATCAATCAATCTCTGTTATTTTGTACTAGCACCTTGTCATCACTGCTATTTCATGTATTGTAAAATAGTCCTGGAAGAAACCTTATACATTAATTAGCCATCAACTTTAAAACAAGAAAAGACATTCCACCATCATTCAATGTAGATACTGGTAATACAAATCATTTTACTTAACATATCTTATCTCCTTCAATTTTCACTTCACCAACAATACATTGTTGTTTCTAAATTGTTACACTTGCATACATTCACTTACTTGCAAATACCCCTGGGAAAGGTATAAATCCATCTCCCCCACCCCTGAATAGCAGGACAGACAAGGTCCTATAGCCTTGGGTGGCAACCAGTCTACTGCAGAAAGAAAAAGTAACCTACTGTGGTAAAATATTCTGCCTAATCAGTCATGGATCAAAAGAGACATCATCATCCAAACCTGTATAATATATGACAACTGATTCTTGCAAACTTATGCTGTATATAACACAGAGTTTTTTATAATTTGGCAGAAAGTTATTTTTTATATTATTATTGATATTTTTGTATAAATTTTATTCTTATAGTTCTTCAACAATTTTTTGTTTTCAAATCTTTAATCTTTTCTTCAAGATGGCATTATATTTTATGTTTAGTCTTTGAATCATTTTAATATTTTTTATAAATGATATTTACAAAATTAGCATTGACTTTTCAACTAACTTGACAAATATTTCTGAGTGTTTCTTAAATTTAAAAATTTTAAAATATTAACAACAATTTTGTATTTGTTCTTGTTTATAAATATTTGTTATAAAATAAAATCTTTACATTTGCCTTGATAAAATCCCTCATAGGAATAAATATATTTTTCTTTTGTCTTTATTTATATTGTTCTTTTACAGATATATTCTAAAATTTTACAACTAATTACCATTACTACAAATTATTTTTAAAGCTAATATTTGTAATAAAGTACGATTATAAATATTTGTCATTGGTATTTATCTCCCATTGTTTTTTACCCAATTGAATTATAAACTTAATTCACTCCTCCCTCAATGGAAGCCATTTTTCTTGCTGTGTTCTAATAAACTGAGTTCTCTCCCTTACTGTGTATTTCTGTATGACCGTATGGCATGAGATCTGGCTCTTTGGAAATTGATACAAGTAAATAAGAAAATTTGAAACCAACTAACAAAGTTAAAGAAACCGTGAATAGTACATTTAGTTTAATTCCTGCTTTATCAGTTAGTGTGTTACTAAAGCATAGCAAACAATAATGCCATGCTTGTCAGTGACTATTATGAATTTCATAAAAGCAGAAATGCAAAATATTTATACTCTGTACCCATGTGTAGTAATTCTGAGTAAATGCATCTTGTTTAACAATACAAAAACATCTCATACAAATTAGAAAGAAATCTAAATAGGGATTTTGATTTCTCCATTGAATATTAATACAGAATTGAGCTTAATGTTCAGCCATTTGTTTATCTGCAATGAAAATAAACAGGTAGAGAAAAATGAGTTGTCTATATTGAACAAATTTTGAAAAAATATAAAATGATGGTCAAACTAATCACAATACCAAGACAAAAGGATTTATTATGCATCTCGTAGAAAATGATAAGTATTGTCAATTATAAGTCTCTTTCTCTGTGTGCGTGTGTGTGTGTACATATATATATATATTTACATCCTTGTGCAAATTAATTGAAACAACTACTTTCATTTCTTTCAGCATACAGTCAGTTTTAAACCCACTGAAGTTACAGGGTATAATTGATTTCTATTTTTTCCTCAGATTAGGTTATTTGCAGTGGTTTTCAGTAATATGAATCTATTTTCGAGGTGTATGATGAAATTTGTTTGTCATTGAAAAATGTTGCATCATATTTTTATCATGCCTAGACGCTGTTGTCTCAAATATCGATTAGTTGTCTTACGGCCATTGTTTGTGATGGATGTTACTTCAAGGAACTGTACGAAAATTGTAATGCAACACACTGGCAAACCTTAAAGAGAGATCGCAAATATTTTTGGTGTCAGCCTTTCATCTGTCAGTGATGTCATCAAGGCAAAAAACCAAACTGGATTCATCAGTCCAAAGCATAAAGCAGATGCAGTCGGAAGAGAAT
>JBBBDQ010029043.1:82500-148952 GCA_037127315.1 Ascarosepion bandense | reverse complement strand
GTGTGTGTGATAAATTGTCACCATCTTAAATTTCACACATGCATGTCGTTTGTTCAAGATTTTGTCAGCAGCATAGTAGGGTCAGTTGGGCACCATCTGTGAGAAAAAAGATAACCATAATACAATTCACACTGCCATAAATTTGGAAATGACATGCTGCACTGTTTGGCATTAATGCCAGAAACTCCAATATGAAGATTTTAGAGTGTTTGGATGTCAATCCGAGAACGGTGTAGAGGATTCAGAAAAAGTTGAATGATATATCCAGTTGTCAACATCATGATGTTTGGAGTGGTCCCAAGTGATGGCAACATTATGCCTCCACTTACCTTCTAACAGGGCCTCAGACTCAACACGGAAACCTACATTAAGTGCTTTGAGGAGGTAGTGCTGCTCTGGGTCAGGAGAGTGGCTGCTAGAAGACCCTGTATGTCTGACAACAGGACTCTGCACCATGCCACACAAGTCATAGCTGTCAGACAATTTCTATGACCACATCGCCCCTTACATTTGGCCATCAGGCTGCCAGCCCCTTGATTATTATGTGGGGCACAGTTGAGTGAGAGACCAAAAAAACTCCTTGTAACTCCAAAGATGAACTGAAGGCAAGGATTATGGCAATATTAACCAATTTAAACAAAGAGACTATCCAGAAAAGATGCAAGTTGTCTGAAGGCCACGGTTGAAATCAATGCCAATTAAATAAATTTTCTCTTTAGTATTTCAAGATATTTTTGTGTAATTTTGGTAATATATATATGTGTTAAAATGAGATGTCAGTGTTATTTTCATTTTTGCATAATTTAGATGATGATTTATCCATCTCACCCTATATATATATATATATATATATATATATATAATAGCAAGTAATAATTGAATTTTCAATGACATACTAAAAACTAAGAAAAAAAAAAACAACTGGTTTCGCACAGAGCTTATCAACTTTTTAATTTCTGGGATTTCCTAAATAATGATTAAAAGATGAAATGAGAATTGAGGGGGAAAAAAAAAAATTTAAAAAAAAACTAGAGCCCAATCACACTCAGACCCAAAAGACATTCTCTCTGCTTACAGAGAAAAGGTCTTCAGGATCTGATGTATATGGACTCTAGCACCTTTAGATGAAAGAGTGAGTGAGACCTTGATAAAATTGTAAAGTTCTCACCACTCACTCTAACCACACAATTCCTGTATATATATATATATATATATATATATATATATATATATATATTGAGAGGAAAAGTCAACACATAATTAAATGGCTATAAATCTAGAAATTTCAGCAATGTAAAAAAACGATTTACAATTGCCTTGTTCAGACCGTAGATGAATAAATGTTTATTTCACTCAAAATGTTATTTTAAAAAAAACGGTTTATAACAGAGGGATTTTTAAACTAGAGATCAATTGAGAATAGATACATCAAATCACACATATAATACAATACAGAATAAGGAATTAAATTACACATACATAAAATAATTAAGAAATCATACACTCACAAAAAGGAGGAAGGGATAGGCATGCCCCAAACAACACCCAGACAGAATTAATCCGACAAATATTAATTGAAGTTTTTTTTTTAAACATTTTTGTATTTTTTTTACATTGCTGAAATAAATTCTGAATTTATAACTATTTAACTATGTTTTGAGTTTTCCTCTCAATATATTTGCTTTGGATAATATCCATTGAACTAATAAAAGATAATCCATTGAACTCTCTATTTTCATCTAATTGATATTTTATACAATCTTTTGGATTATCCTCTCAGTCTTCATGGGTTACCATTCTTATATATATATATATATATGAGAGAATGGCAATTGTGAAGACCTGTGAATATATATATATATATATATATATATGAGAGAATGGCAATTGTGAAGACCTGTGAATATATATATATATATATATATATGAATGAGAGAATGGCAATTGTGAAGACCTGTGAATATATATATATATATATATATATATATGAATGAGAGAATGGCAATTGTGAAGACCTGTGAATATATATATATATATATATATATATATATATAGAGAGAGAGAGAGAGAGAGAGAGAGAGAGATATGTCTCCCACATAAAAAAAGAACTTGTGTTACATCATGTCTTAGTGAAAAGATAAGTTAAATAACATATTTCTTACTCTTTTCTTCACCCTGGGATTCTTGCCAAAATACAAAACTACTGTTTTTATTATGGCCTCATTAACCACATACAGAACTTCCTCTGAACCCACCCAACCTGACAACCTTTACTGTCCACTTTGTAGCTTTCATCACCACTAACCTACCCTTTCTAATTTCAGCTTTCAAACTCTCTACTGGGCGTGGTCACTAATGGCCAAATATTTGTCAACTACTACTGTGGCTCACAACTTCCTTTCCCTAGATCCCCCAACCATTACTAAACAATGATACAGCCAAGCCTACTTTAACTGCCCACTCATTGCTAATACCATGAGGCTATGGTCAACCCAACATTTGTAGCTGACTACCTGACCATTATGACCCATTAGCAACACTAGGTTGGTAATTTGCACAATCATTACAATTAATCAAACACTATTTTACCCCAAATCCAGCAGATTCGGAATCTTTCCAACTAAATATCAAATTCCTAAACTCATTACTGTATCATTTATAATATGCACTGCCACTGGATCCTTATACATTGCAATCTGTACAAAATCTCATTCCAAAGCTGTACCTTGCTTTTTGCACTGTTATATGGACAAGACGTGCGTTGTGACGCAGTGGATATCGGCTCGGAACAAGAAATCGAGGAGCTGAGTTCGAATCAAGTTGAATTCCTTGCATTCACTTACACGCAATTACCCTTGGGAACGGTATTAATCCATCTCTTCCTTCCAGTTATGGGTTAAATAACATGACAGATTGGGTTCTATAGCCTTGGCTGGCAACCAGTCTATCGCAGAAAGCAATGGCAACCTACTACGGGATAATATTCTGCCCAGTCAGTCATATCTCGAAAGTGACATGACCGCCCAAAGCGTGTATCACGTTTGGCACTTAACTGATATGAACAGGCTTCAATAGAAACAATCTTTCTCACTCTCTTATAGTTTCTTTAAAATACTTTTTTGATTTTTATCTGGATACAAATATAACATCATGAGCATAAGGGGACAAATTTAACGATTAAAGTTAGAAAAGAAAAAAAAAAGGCTTTATTTTGTAACTAATTGAAAAGGGGAAAAGATTCTAACAAACAGCCCCCACATGTTATTGGAAATATATTGCATTTCTGCAATATGATCTAGAAATATCGGATACTCTGGAATTCAGAAGATTTCTCAACATGTGAAAATCCTCACCAGTAGAAGAAAAGTAAATAAATTGATAAGAATCGAAAAAAAATATTATCTCGTGTACGTGCATTGTGGCGTTTTGTTATCAAAACAATAAATCAGAGAGTCGAGTGTGGATTCCAGCAGAATTTGTTTTATTCACTTATACACAAATACCCTTGGGAAAGATATTAATCCATCTCTTTTCCCTCCAGCTATGGGTTGTATAACAGGAAAGATTGACTTCTATAGCCTTGGTTAGCAACTATTCCACCACAGAAAGTAATGACAACTTACTGCAGGAAAATATTTTGCCTAGTCAGTCATATTACTTTTGAGACATGATTGCCCAAGCATGTATCACATATATCAATTAACTGACTGACTGATCAGAATGAAACCAACTCCAGTGAACTGAGAGGGTCAGTAAACAGTTGCATGTAAAAGCCATATTGCAATAAAATTACAAGTCCCAATTTGGGGATTGACATTAACCATCACAAAAAATAAATAAAATAAAAAAATAAAAAAACAGGTTGGAGGGAGAAAATCAAAACAATCTCTATTTCTAAGCATCACAAAATTTGGCAATTTTTAAAATGGGAAAGTAATTAAATGAATGGATATTGGTTCTAAAATTAAACAAGTTTTCAAATGAGTGAATATTTGTTTAAAAATTGTAATTTTTATTAATGTCAAACTGATCACTTGATCTCTGACTCAAAAGGAGTCACACTTTAAAACAAAATGCATGCAAAGGTGTAAAATAAAAATAGCATATGCACTAAAGTTAAATTTGAAAATAAAAAATGCAAAAACATGTAAAAAAACAAAAAACCATACATCATAATCTCAGATATTAAATATATATACACATAATAATACAATCAAAATTTTATGCCAAGAACAATATACACAAGTAAGACGTAGCAATATAGGTTTTGTGCGTATGCCATTAAAGGAAGCTTGTATAAGTTTTATTTAATGAGTTGTCTTTTGATTAAGCACTTTTGTCGAAACCAAATAAAGATTATAAATGGAAAAGTTTGTCAGTGTGCCAAGTTATTTCTAATCAGTTTCATATCAGAATCTTTTAGAAACAGAATTAAGCTACAAGCTGGGTCAAGTTTAAAAAAAAACAAATAAGAAACATTAACTGATAAAATAAACTGGACTTCTGCAGCCATTGAATATAAAGACAAGATAAAGATGTCACCATTATGGTATATACAATGCTGACATTATGCAATGATGGGTGACATCATCAAACTGTTTATATTAAGCATGCAAGTGTGTCATCAAAATGTCCAAACCCCAAACTTGCCAAATGTAAACAATGACATAAAATAATTTTAATAAATAAATTTTCCTTCTTTCTTATTTTTGGACATTGATTTTGAAAACATTCATTTTCGGTTAATTGTGGCCAATTCTAAATGAGTAACCATTTGTCTTGCAATGCAACTTTATAAATATACAAATAATAAACCTAAATGCGTACAAAGAAAAAGGGCAAGCATTAAAATAACTGAACCAGATTGGTGACACTCAGTAGCAGAATACTAATGAAATAAAAGACTACTTCCAATAAAATGCACATAAGTATTTAATAAACAACTTGGTTAGAAGCAAGTGTGATCAAATTTGGTTAGCAGCAACTTTACTCAAATTTGACTAAATCTCAAGCAACTCCAAAGAAACAAAAACAAATAAAATAAATTAAATTAAAATATAAAATTAAACAAAAAGTTACTAAATACATTATTTTCTACTGTATTCAAGAATTCTATTCCTTTGCTTACATTAAAACGGCTTTCTTTTTTATTTATTAGACAGAAGCATAAAAAATTCAAGAAACCAGTCAAGCAAAAGTTGAGGATGAATTCTAGTGCAAAAATTTAAGTAATCAGTGTTGGTCAAAATCCTAAATTGATCATAAAAAGATTGTGTAGCAACAGAATTTCTTTAAAATAATTAACACACTTAGAAGCAACTAAAAATTTTTTTAAAAATCTTAAGCAACTCCACCTAAATGTGACTTAAGTAACTCAAAAAAAGGAGGGAAAAAAAGATAAAATTAAACAAAATGAGTTACTAAATACATTATTTCATACTGTATACTAGCCCCACCAATAAACTCATTAAGTTTCTTTTAAAAGCAGTTAATGTCAAAAAATGATGACGTAACAATATTATCAGTTTTATTATTAATTACACCTATTACACATATTTTGTGTTTGCAATACAAGTTCTCATAATAATAATTATTACTATTACTCATATAATATAATATCAAATGCTATAATAATTGTTTCTTCCTCACATTTATTTCAAAATATTTTAAAGGTAGCAAACCAGCATGCAACTTATTTAGCACCAAGTCATGTGACACAGTTTTACAGCCATACAGATTACGTTTTACAACCACACGTCCACAAACTGTCTTCACCTAACAAGTTCTTACCAAACAACCAAGATATTTGTTTTTATAAAAAAAGATGTTCTAATGTAGCACAGTTGGGTTAAGAATATTTAAATTTATTTAATAATGTCATGATAAAGTATTATGAAAACTTAGTATTTTTCGCACAATAGTTGGAATATAATATGCAAGTGTTTGTTTACATGTGTGGATTGATATAAAAATGTGTAATGAAACGAATACTGAATTTCTTATTAAAAATGTTGTATAAACAGAAAAACAACCCTAACAAAAGAACCTCTTGTTTAATTTTAATGAAATTTAACATCCCACTCAGTAGGCTTTCAAAGTAGAATATGCTCCTAGATTAGTCGAGCTATTTAAAGTATATCTAAGAGACAGACATACATCCATGATTAGAGTTTTAATATTATATAGATTAAAGAATTCTACCACCTCTACAAGATTAATTAAGTTGAAATGTCCATCTTTCCAATAAACAACCAGATTAAAAACCCGAGTACTGCACAAAAACAAAGCAACCGAAATACTAGTCAAAAATGTAAGCGGCTTATGAAAAGAAATGTGTGTAAAGGTTAATTTTAATGAAATCAAATTATAAATGCAGCCAAATTTGTCTTTTCCAGCAAATCTAGCAAAACATTCAATGAATTTGTCGTATTGAGAACAAGGAATGAGAAAAAAAAGAATTACTGTATTTGCTGGCTTATTTCATCAAAAAATTTACGCTACATCCAATACAACAGTATCATTTATGAGAGGGACATGAATACCACAAAAAATAGTGGGATTCACCAGGAATCGGTGCCCACAGAACTTAGCGCCAAAGTTAGGATTCCTGAAAGTGAACAAACAGGATATCAATAAAAATATCCCTGAAAAGTTCAGCCAAGTAAAAGAAATTTATGAAATTGCACAATATTTTGCTGCTCGTTTTGTAGAAATACCAGATTTTACAGAAATATTTGTTTTAATTCATATATTTCTGTTTACTTTGTGTGTGTTTTTGTTGATATACAGGTATATTTTCTGTGTGTATTGTATGAGATTTCATTTACCGACAAGTACCATTTTGTTTTTTTATCTCTATTACCATATGTATCAGTGTTCACTGATACCAGTAGATTTCTTTGTAGCTATTACAAATTTACTGGATGTGCCAATTTTGCTCCCTGAAAAACAACTAAAACAATTTTCAACAAATGCAGGATGAAATGTAATAAAATTCTTCTTTTCCAAAAAAATGTCCTGATAATTAAATGGTACCTCAGTCGGTCAGTTAAGTGCCACACATGATACACGCTTTGGGCAATCATGTCTCGAAAGAGCCATGACTGACTGGGCAGAAGATTATCCCGCAGTAGGCTGCCATTGCTTTCTGCAGTAGACCGATTGCTAGCCAAGGCTATAGAACCCAATCTGTCCTATTATTTAACCCATAACTGGTGGGAAGAGACAAATTAATACCTTTCCCAAGGGTATTTGTGCATAAGTGAATGCCATGAATTCAACTGGAATTCGAACTCGATTCCCCGATTTCTTGTTCCGAGTCGATACCTCACTTCTATTTAAAAAATAAGAAAAGTAGCAGTAGCATAAATTGTGTCAAAACTGGAAGTGTTTTTTCATGGTTAGTGAGAAGGTTACATAAAAACAAGCATATAATTTTGATTTTTTGGGGGTTGTAATGATGCCTTTCTTTTTTTTTTTCCAAAAATATTCCATGCTAAAATCTGGATACACCCAACATGTGGGTATATCAATTAGACCAGCAAACACAGTCAGCTAAAAACTATATTTGTTTTCTTGTTAGGAAAAAAAAAAAAAAAGAGCCAGGTAATCACAAGTTACCCTTGAAATATTCACCTGACATCTTCACAACCCCTGATAGAAAACAACCTACGGTTGGAACTGATCTGTTTTTGAAGACAGTTTTTCTCTCAAAGACAACAAATGCACTTTCGTTGATGCTCATCAGTCAAGAAACCTTTACAACTTTTCTTGTCTCTCATTCCCTTTTCCTTATGGCTGGCTGAGCCATTCCTGCTTTTAAACAGGGAGCTGAGGGTAGGTGGTGTACTGGGGGTACATAGCCCACTTAGCACAGAGTACAAAAGCAACAACAGTGAAAAGGGGGGAAAAAAAAGTGAAGGAAAAAAAAACTCACACACAAGGGTCTCAAAAAGTGGTGAGAAATGAAAATCTGGTTTTGAGGAAAGAAAGCAAAACAGAAAAAGTTAATCAAGTCTTCATGTTTCTTTTACTTTTTTTACTTCTTTCATTTTTTTTTTTCTCCATTTCCAAAACTTTCGTTTTCTCTCTTGATTGATTTGATTTCTACCAGGTTATCAACCATTTGCATGTTATTTAAAGCCAGAAAATATGTTTAGATTGAAAGAATTTTTTTCTGGATATAATAATGGTGTTGTGATACAAATCTTAATTAACCCATGGCTGGGGGAGAAGAGATAGATTTATATCTTTCCCAAGAGTATCTGCGTGTAATATAACAAACCCAACAGAAATTGGATCTCAGCTATTTGATTAATGATTCTGAGGCATTATACCACCTACACATCCTAACTTACAGTACCTGGCATTCACAAGTGGTCACCCATCAAAGTTCTGCATTGCTTAACTTCAGTGATCATATGGGAAGCATTGTTTCAACATGATGTGCTTAAAAGCCAATTCTCTCTCTTTTTTCCTCTACCTTTTTGCTCACTTTTTTTCAATTTTCTCTTTCTTTATAACCTTCTCTCTTTCTTTACACAAATTCAATTCAAAACAATATGGTTGTTTAGTGTTTTACATTTTAGGCTTGGGTTGGTGATACTCATTATCAAAAGTCTATCAAAATAAATTTATTTATTTATTTTTCAGTAAGAAAAGTTCTTTTCTTTTCCTGTCAGTTTGGTAAAAACGACATCAACTCAATCTTACATCAATCAATTTCAAGAATATATACACGACACACAGAAACCTACAGCAACACACACATACACACACACACACACACACACACACAAATATATTGGAAAGCAATATATAAATTTTTATATATCAAGAACAAAGAAAACATTACAAACACACAGAAATTTATACAAAGCACAAAGAACCCTACCATTACAAACACGCACATATATATAAAAGGCATACGGAAACCCAAAGTTACACACACACATACAAATATTTAAAATGCACACACAAATCAACTGTTACACACATTTTTTCTTAAATGACAAAGTAATAAAATATTTGGCATTGATTCTAAAATTTAAATTTGAATGACAATTTTCAAATGAGTGAATATTAGTTTAAAAATTGCAATTTATATTAATGCCAAACTGATCAGTTTAACTCTGATTCAAAATGTCTTGGGGACAGATGTCCCAGTGGATAAATTGTGTTGGTCAAAGTAATCCAGGGACTTGACCCAAAGAGTCAAGAGTTCAATACCTGGCCACAGGAGAGTTGAGTTAGTAAAGGGAAATAACTGAAACTGTAATATCCAGATGTGGAACAATCTACCCCCAGAGGACTAAATATAAAGGTTTGGTTTGAAATTCAAACATATATCACTTGAATAAGGCCAGAGCATACAAGGCCAATATGGCTAGAAAGTTGAGGACAACAGTCTGGACAATGTAAACAGTGTAAATAGAAAACTATACCTCATATCAGACAATAAGATATGTAAACATCATAATCCCAGATATTAAATTATGTGCACAGCACACATAATACAATCTATCTATCTATATATATATATATATATATATATATATATATATATATATATTGTGTATTTTGGCAGCATTTTTTCATTAATACAGGTTTCATTGAATAATATAGACAAGTTCTGTCTATTTATTTTGTGTAAGATCCTTTCGTATGATCTGATTAGCTTGATAGTGTTGTCAGGGAAAGACGACAAGAAATCGCAGTAATTGTTGATTTTTTACAGCCATTATCAAAGGATGAACATTTAATATACAGTGAACATAGAACATTTAAATTATTAATAGAGTGGAGTTATACAGAGAAAATTAAACAGGTCCATTTTTTGCATCGCAGATGGCCGCAGGCCGAGAAGGAATGGTGGTAGTGGGTTTTTGGTCAAGTGAGAGTATAGTGGCATGAGGGGATTGGTCAGGGAACTGCTACTACTATGGGTGTAGGGGGTAAGTATAGTAACTATGACCTCTCCCGTCGATTATTGGCATTGAAGTATGTTAGTGGAGGTGTCGAAATTTATTTTATTTAGGCTAGGTTTAAACTGTTTGATGTAGATAGCTTCTAGAATTTTAAGTTTTCGTTTATTATTTTCTTGTCTAAGTATATATGTATTTTCAACAAGTGTTTTCCTAAGTGTGTGTTGATAGCCATGGTGTTTTAAATGAAGGAATATGTTAGAATTTTCATTTAAGTGTAATGTATATAATAATAATATATATATATATATAATATATATATATATATATATATATATATATATATACACACACACACACAAGTATAGGGTAGGTATGGATGGAATAAAATTCTGTATCCAAAAAAACACTATTCTTTAAAAAGTGCTTCATATAAAGTAGAGCGAATAAAATTTATTAAAAATTTATAATATAAGTAGGTTATAATATCACTACAAAAATACCTATTTGGTTTTGATACTTCTTGTGTCTTATATATATATATATATATATATATATATGAGAGAGAGAGAAAGAGAGCAAAAATATACACAATTAGAAAAATGCAATTGTTGCCTAAGGCATTATATGATCCTTGTACAAATTGTATTCAATGAGTTGTGTTTTGATAAAGCACTTTGATGAAAACCAAATCCTGCTTAAGGTATCTCTATCAGTTCTGATTTCTTCTCCTAGACTAGTTGCCAACCATAGCCAGTCTGCCCTGCCATTTAGGCCATAGTTGGGGGAAGAGAAGAGATGCACATAAGTGAACGTAAAGAATTTGACTGTCATTCAAACTCGGTTTTCCAGTTTTCAGTCAAAGGCATTACACCATCTGCACATCCACTAGAAACAACGAGGAAAAGAACATATTTAGAATTTCTGCAAATTCTTTACAAAGAACAATTGCATAGAGAATGGTCTCTGAATGCACACAAATCCAAAGTGAGTATAAACAGAGAGTATCAGGCAGTTGAAAAATCCTATTTAACTTGCTCTAAATGGAGGGGAATGCAGACTATTAATAAATAGCAAGCACTAATCTTTCAAAAATATCAAGTGCATTAACATGACGGTTTCTTATCTAACAGAGGAAATGAAAAAGTAATCAGTGCTCATGGCACGAGCGACCAACCACAGAGTCTTCAAGTTAGCAAATATCTTGAAAGTGTCAAAGGATGAGATGTGGTTTGCCACAGACTCCAGTAACCAGTTACCATGTCAAATGTAGCTGAGTGATATTTGAGCATTGAACCAAGTGTCCACACTCATGTTCCCAACTTTAAAAACTGACCTTGTGTCACAACTAACTCCACAAAGATGCTGGGTAGACATTCCTAGGTAACCACAGTGAGGCAAATAGAGTTCTTTGATGATTGTGGTGGGCTCAGGGGAAGTATCATCCACATCAGGTCTCCCTGAATAGTTTCTACAGAGCTCCAGATTCAAGGCAGCAATAATTCGATCAAACAAGTTTTATTAAAATTGATCAACAATATATCTTCTCGAGAATAGTTTATAACAAAAAAGTTCCCCGATAATGACTAGAAAAAACATCATAAACTTTGGACAGGTTCATCACAACATTGATCCAGACGCACAACTTTTAAGAAAAATTAGAAAAACTTTAAGAAGAACTGAATACTCAAATCTTTGTTGGGAGATTTAAGAAAAAGAAAAATATACTTGTATGAATGAATGAATATATATATATATATATATATATATATATATATACACACACACACACACACACACACACACACACACACACAAGAATGGTAGGCTTTGAAAAAACAGTAGCTACTCTAGCATCTATGCATCGTTCATTCAGTAATGAAGTAGAACACTCTCAGCTACTGGCATATGAATACATGGTATATCACACACTAGAAGTCTGCCTCCTTCTACTGAGCATCCATAGCTCAGAGGTAGAATTGCTGACTGCCGATTCGGTCAGGTTTCAATCCTAATTAAAAAGCAATCAGATGTCTAACTGTACTGATGAGCTGTGATAGAGTGAAACAGATCTGTCTGCAGATAATTATATATATATATATATATATATATATATATATATATATATATACACACACACACACACACACACACAGAGTAAATTTTCTTTGATTGCAAATATTATTAGAGATAACAGACATTTTTTTTTTCAATTAATTTTTCTAATCAACTTTACCAATCTAGGTACTGATTACGTTCAATATTGCTTACTTTCAGTGATCATATGAGAACCAATGTTTCAACGTGATATTGTCATATATGTATATTTAGTTATTTCATAGTTATTTACATGTTCTAACATAAATGTTAAATAATATATATATATATATATATATATATTTTTAGAGATTTAATAATATTATATATATATATGGGTACTGTACCATTCAAAATGTTGTTTTTTAATTATCCGCAAGGTGTTGACAGGCCATAAAAAGACAAATCAATCAATACAAGTAAGGTAATTTCTGAATGCACCCTTTTAATGTCCCATTGAAATAGGGTCAGTTTCTCCTCCCCTAAAAACGGCAACAGTCACCCATGATTGCTGTTGAAACAAGTGCATGCATACAGGCAAACAATGCAGGGAGACCAATAATAGATGTATGCGCACGCTCACACCAATGAGAAATTGTGAGTAAAAAAATCAGATCTAAACTGTCAGCTCTGCAATCAAATGTTTGCTTTTTTGCCACATATGGACACACATCGATTTGCAAGAATGGCCTACAAAAATATGCAGAGCCAAATATGAAGAACAAAAAAAAATGGTCTCAACCAATGACATGAACTTTTGCATCTTAAAGTAAGCATTCTGACCAACTGCTGATCAGGATACAGAGAGAAAAAGATGAGAGAAGAGGAGGATAATATACAGAGGGGGCAGGAGGAATGTAAGCAAAAAAGAAAAAGATGGGTTGGGAGTGGTCTTCACAAACTGACCCCTCCCACCCACCTGTTCTTTTCTTCGCCCCCTCAAGCAGCAGTCATTCTGACCAACTGCTGATGAGGATAGAGAAAGAGAAAGAGAGAAGGAAAAAATAGAGGATAATGCCCAGAGAAGGCAGGAGAAATGGAAGAGAAAGAAAGAAAAAGATGGATTGGGAGGGGTCTTCATAAAATGACCCCTCCCACTCACCTGGTCTTCACTTTAGTCCCTCAAGAAGTAGTATTGCAAAAAAAAAAAAAAAAAAGTTATAATACTAGCAACCAATCCTTGTTCTGAAAAGTGAGAGGTGGGGGTTCAGTATTGTCCTACTGGAAGGGAGAGTTGGTTGCTTTTCAAATTAATATTTCATCAGCTGGTCCCCAATGGGGAAAAAAATGACTATGGCCCTAAACATTTTTGATGCTGAAGAAGAAAAACGAGAGGAAGGAGAGAGAGATGAAGAGAGAAAGGTTACTGCATAAAGATGACCTTTGAGAAATATTTTGGCCAATTTTGGAAATCTTACTACCAGCTGGGAAAATGGTGAAGTAATAAGTATTATGTATGGAGTTAGCATGATGAAGGAAAGGAACATTGCCAGAAACCAGAGCAAAGTGATAGAAAATTGTTAAGTGAAACCCTGAAAACACATAACCTGATAGAGAGAAGGGATAGGGGAAGCTACTACAATCCCTCAATATTGATGATAAGGTAACTCAACCTTCA
Source organism: Ascarosepion bandense (assembly GCA_037127315.1). Taxonomy (NCBI): domain Eukaryota; kingdom Metazoa; phylum Mollusca; class Cephalopoda; order Sepiida; family Sepiidae; genus Ascarosepion; species Ascarosepion bandense. Next base: position 135,314 of record JBBBDQ010029043.1, on the reverse strand, counting down.
TGTCAAACCATCCCTTCCAGATACACCAATGCTGCTTGTCATTGGGAGCTTCCTCTTCGAGACAAATCATCCCCAGGATAATTCTATTATGCCCTCCAGTTAAGCAGTCTGTCCCAATTTGCCTCATTCAAGGTGGGTCCATAAATTCCCAATTAAACAGTTAATTATGAAACTGTCTGCACTAACAATTCGAACAGTACCACATTATTTTCTTCCTGCCCTTGACTCCCTCACATTTCGACTTTTACAGCCTCTGCCAACAGAAACATAAATCAACAAACAGTGTTCACTTAGAATCCTTTTTGCCAAGACATTACGCAGAACAACACACACGTTATACGATGGACATGTCAAATATTTGTTCAAATGTTTCTTTTCCTCTCTCAGAACCAAAATAATGCAACTTGTAAAATCCAGAACATATCCAAATTATATTCATGCTATTCTAAGAATATTTTGTTATTCTATTAATGTCATTCTTTTTTTGTTTTTAATACTAAAATTCACCCAATACAAGGCTCAAGAGCCACTTATGATAGAGCATTACTGAATAAGATGTGCGATATGTTAGAGGGGGTAGAAGGAAGATAATATTATGAGAATAAGAATGATTGACTTGTGACATGAAGAGATTAAAATTGTAGTGTTCAGGGAAATATCCATGTGGGAGTTTATTCCACAAGGTAACTGTTTTCAAGAAAAAGCTGTCTCCTTACAATTGGAATATGGAAGAAATGTGTGTGATTTGGCTTTTTATAAATAGCATGGAGAGTCCTGGGCTGTAAAGGTCTGAACAGGTGGAACTAAAGAAGGCAGCCAATCTGGTTTTATAATTTAAAACAAAACCAAAATTATCAGATTGCGTCTTAGTTTTCCTTGCGATGATACATGGATGTTTATTGAAAATTTTAAGACAAAATGCTTTATTATTTATTCATTTTTAACAAGAGTCGGACTTGAGCCAACATTGAAACACTACAGTAATGTTTCCTAAAGCTTTATTTTACCCATGACCCTAAACACATTTTTGGAACCTAGCAAGCCTCTAGGTGCAAAAATAATTTCAGCATTGTTGCATTTAGTTTTAGTTTCTAAGCCTTTTCTTTAATAATCAATAAATCATAATTTTTGATTGACTCATTATTTTTTTATATCAAACTCTACAGGTTATTTAATGCCAAAATCTAAATATTCTAATGGTATATCAACACCTCTATGGGTTATTTAATACCGAAATACAAATATTTTGTAGATAACTTTATACTTTCAGAGCAAATGTATGTTTTTTACATTGTATTGTTGGTAATTTTTTTTAATATATCATTGATAATTTCTTTACCAATTTTTTTTTTTTTCAAATATATCAATGACGATTTCATTACCAAACTGTATTGCTGGTAAGTTTACTACAAAAATGTATTTTTATACTTTTATAGTGTTGGATTGAGAAGTGTTCTAACAGAAGACAGAAAGTGAAATACTGAGACCCAAAGGCGAATTGGCGTCGGCCAAGGATGCATTCCAGAAGCTGAGTAGAGGATTGAGAGACAGGAAAATTTCACTGGAAACAAAGACGAGAGAAATGAATTGTTGTGTGATGTCTGTTCTTCAATATAGCAGTAAATGCTGAACAATCTCCTCAAAGAAAAGTAGCCATGAAAGTATTTGTAGAAGAGACATAGGGAAGCCACACTGCGTCAGTGAGTTACTATTATTATTAATAATAAATAGAATATTATGATTATCCCCAGCCCAAACCATGAAAAGCATATTTGTGAACTTCATTTAGATCCAGAACATTGATTTTGGAACCGTTGCTATACAGATTAGCAAAATGTTTTTGATCAAAAGTAAAAAAGTATCTAAGGAAGAGAAAGTAGATGGCATTTTACACAAGCAAATTGTTTTTTTCCGAAGGGAATTAAAGAAAAATGAGTGAATATCATTTTTGTCATCGGCAAAGTTTTAAAAAGTAAATTTAAACAAGACAAGATAAAAAAGATTCACATAAAGCAGCCCTATCCAAAAAGAAAGAAAGAAAGAAAACTGATTATCATGCACACAAAGACAAACACACACACTTAAAAAGGTACAAATACGATCTTTTCAAATAACTTTCTCGATTATCAACTGGTTTATAAGTGTACAACATCTCAATCACGAATCAAATGGCATAGTAAAAAAAAGTTCTGTAGCTTTTCTGGACACTAGTCAAAGAAGACAACTCTGAACTCAAAATTGTGGAGAATGCAATGGGAAGCTGTGGATAGCCGTGAATGTCAATGTCCTGAAAAAATATTCCCCTAATCCTGCCAAGAAATAACTACAACTGACTTGAGAAATATCTGAGAAAAAATAAAAGTAATACTTTTTTCTGTTATGTTTTCTTTCTTCTGAACGTTGTAGTGTAAGGACGTGTGTGTGTGGTACAATGGATATCAGCTCGGAAAGCAAAATCAAAGAGCAGAGTTCCAATTCCAGTTGAATTCACATCATTCATTTACACACAAATAGCGTGGAAAAGATATTAATCCATCTCTTCTCCCTCAAGCTATAAATTAAATAGCAGGACAGATTGGCTTCTGTAGCCTTGGTTGGCAACCAGTCTACTGCAGAAAGAAATAAGAAGCGACTGCAGAAAAATCTGCCTATTCAGTCATGGATCAAAAGAGACATGATCACCCAAATGTGTACCACGTATGGCATTTAACTGACTGACTGATGAACAGGTTAAGAGGCTCATCCCTTGTTCCCTGTTTAGGATGTGGTTTCCGGCTTTCTCTTTTCCAATCTTCTCACTTTGTTTTTTTTATTTTTTTTTTTCAATTGGAGTAGATAGATTTATCTATCACCCGGTTCACACTCCACCCATGTCTATTGAACAGGTTAAGAGGCTCATCCCTTGTTCCCTGTTTAGGATATGGTTTCCGGCTTTCTCTTTTCCAATCTTTTCACTATTACGTAGCCCCCTGCACATCAGTGGCATTACCGCCTTGCTCGGGTGATACGATTAAAAAAAATATATATATAAAAGTTGGAAACATAATTAAAGCTTCTTTCTGGGCATAAAGTGGGAGATCGATTGTCTGTTATTATGAAGTAAATAAACTGATCCCCCCTAGAATTTTTTTTCCTTTTCTCCCTCCATCCATGGGTTGAATAGCAAGACAGATTGGCTTCTATAGCCTTGGTTGGCAACCAGTCTAACAGATGATCTCCACTAGTAAGATCATCCACTCACATCAAATGACCAAGAACTAAGAGAAATTTTATTCACAAATAATAGATTCTCTTAATCATATCTACTAAAGAAAATACTCTATTTGTGCATGACATAAATTTGGGTGAAGATCTGAGAGAATCGTAAATACAGAAGAAAATTTAGGAAAACTCTTATTTTGACATGTTTCACTGATCAAACAGCCTCATCAGAATAAATGAATTTGATTTCAATCAAATCTACGTTGGCAATACAAAACGTAATTCCTGAGTCATATGAATATTAAAGTGTTTTTTTAATTTTCAAACAAATGAATATACAAGATAAGATTGGGGAATTTTTAATTCTAGATTTGTCAAAAATTTCCTTATTGCTAGAGTTGGTACTTAAACGAAATTGAATGAATTTATGTAGACTGTTCCCTGGATTCTATTATTTTTAATATTTGTTTTATTTAAATTTTAAATTTTTATCTACATGTAACCTTAGAATATTTAAATATTTAATCTTGTTATTAAAAAAAGTAGTAACTTCACTTTATAAAATTTAATTCCCATGAACATCAAGTGAGCTTGAATTCATATCTATTAAACTGTCAGTTTGAAATATTCACCTGATGATTTCATAATGCATGAAACTCCAATTCATACTTTAGACACAGGATAATATATATATTATATATATTACAGCTCTGTTCATACATTTAGCACTGTTTTATTAACACCTGTATAATAATACCATCCATATGTACACCCCCATATATATATTTCTATGTCTATTATGTTTAATTATGAGCCGTTCTAAACATCGTATTTTGGCTTTAATTTCAAGTGAAAATAAAGACAAAAATTCTCCAACGGTTGCTATTTTTGTAACTGTTATGGTTGCCTAGCAAAGTTTTATGTCAACACAAAATAAAATCGTCACTGATGGTAGATGTTTTTATGTTAACGTCCTTGTAACCTCATGTGAGCCGAAAGCTTAGAACTAACTTATCCAAATATTGGAGAATTTTTGTCTTTATTTTCACCTGAAATTAAAGCCAAAATACGAAGTTTAGAATAGCTCATGATTAAACATAATAGACATTCATTGTCTCTTATATTTAACAATCACTATATATATATATATATATATATCATCGATCAAGACATTAACATAATTAAACAAGCCCAAAAATTTACTTTATGATGGATACCTATGAACCAGAAAAAAATAACCCTGATTTCTGCATTTCTGTGTGTATATGATTCTGCAGAGGCCTGTGGTTTAGTTAGCCTTTTTTTGCTATAGAATCTAAGGTGTATTTTTGAATCAAAAAACACCAGACTATACAGAGATGACAGATTATTCATCCTCCATTAAACAACTCCAGAACAGACAAGCTTAAAAAAGATTTGTTTTTCAAAGCCCACAGTCTTAATATAACTACCACCTCTAGTTGTAAATTTATCAGATGTAATTATTGACCTGAACAATGGCTTGTACCAAATGGTATGTTACAGATTCACACAATCACAAATACATCAAGAAGGAATCAAATCACCACCATAGTATCATTAATAACTTGCATAAATCAACCTAAAATTCGTTTATGCACGATCTCTAGTAATAAGGAAGTTTTTGACAACTCCAAAATTAAATACATTAAGGCTTTAGAAAAAAGTAAACTCAACACTAGAATACTCCGTTAAAAACAAAGTAGGCAGAAATAAGCAAAAACTACAAAAATATATTATTTTGTTTAACCACCCTTCAGCCGTAATGTCCAAACAAATATTAGAAAATTCTTCCTAAATTTAAGTCACAAACATTTCTACCGTTCACCTACACTAAAAATGATTTTTAACAAAAACAATGTTAAAGTTATAGTTGCATTAAAAACATAAATATATTTCACAACATAATATGATATAAAAAAAAATACTTGGCCTGCCTGAATAATAACTGTTACCCTACGACTAATAATACTAACCCATCTATAAATAATAACGACTGCCAAAAATATAAGACCTGCCCAATGAATGGCCAGTGTATGTCCGAAAGTATTATTTATAGGGCTCTCATCCATTCAGATGATGGTGTTAAATCCTATATTGAAGCAACTGAAAATAAGTGAAAATATCATTTCAATAACCATATGCTTTCTTTAATCAACAGTAAATACAGCAAAAACACTGATTTATTCATATATTATTAGAAATTAAAAAAAAAAAACACAACCAAATTATTACCTGGAACATCATCAATAAAACCAAATCTTATAATGGAAAAGTAGATAGATGTAACTTATATCTTTTAGAAAAACTTGTCATCTTAAATTCTATAAGTCACCCTAATTTACTTAACAAAAAAGTGAATTAATGCCCACATGCTGCCATAGGCAAAAATGCTTAAATTCTTAGATCCTGATTGATACAAATTCCTCTATATGTCTGTCTCTTTTTTTCTCACTCTTTCTTTCTTTTCCTAAAAGTATTACTGTAAATAATTATGAATTACAATCCTTTGATTGAGTAATCTTACTTTCTTTCTTTCTTTTCCCCACAAATATTGCAATTAATAACTATGAATTATGCCCCTTTGAATTCATTTTCCTGCATTTTAATAATTTTTTTAGTTTAAAATTTTAATTTTTTTATCTCCATTTAATTTTTGTCTATTTAAATTTTACTCTTGATAAATTTTAAAAAATAGTACCCTTATATTAAGATTTAACTCCCATGAACATCAAGTGAACTTAAATTCAAATCTCTTAAACAGTCAGCCCATTGTGTGCACCTGATGATTGCATAATGCATGAAACTCCGAGTTATGCCACCAACATAGAATAATATGTATATTTAATAATAAATATAATTAATATCTCTGTTTATACCACATTGACCACTGAGCCCTGTTTTATTAATACCCAAATAATATTTTTATACATGTGTGTAATCTCTGTGTGTGTGTATATATATATATATATATATATAAAAAGTCAGTTAAGTGCCATATGTGATACACACTTGGGAAATCATGTCTTGAAAGAGACATGACTGAATGGCCAGAATATTTTCCTGCAGTAGGTTGCCATTATTTTCTGCCATAGTCTGGTTGCCAACCAATACTATAGAACCCAATCTATCCTGCTAAAATCCCTAGCTGAAGAGAGAAGAGATGGATGAATATTTTTCCCAAGGGTATTTGCACTTAAGTGAATGCAATAAATTCAACTGGAATTCAAACTCAGCTCTCTGATTTCTTGTACCAAGCCAATATCCATGGCATGACAATGCACATCCCTCCCTCCACCTCTCTCTCTCACTATATATATATATATATATATATATATATATATATATATATATATAACTGCCTTATATATACCTTTCTCTTTCCAGTTTAAAAAAATCAGTATGCCAATGTTTATACACTGAAGTACTCATCTTGGGAAGTGGGTCAGGTTGATAACTTTTCAGTACCCCCACATACAATTTTTTTTTTTGGCTTTGATGATGAGGTAAATATATATATATTTTGTTCCCACCTGCCAAAATTTTTGTTCCCAACATTTTTCACAGCTTCGAATTCATTTCGCACTTTCTGAATACAAACCTGCCTTTCTCATACCAACAACCGATTACCCTCACACCAAAACTTGTTGCTTGGGGGAGTGTAAAGAAAATAATAAAAACAATCTCACACCAAAAATCATTTGGGGAAGAGATAAAAAATAAAATAAAATAAAATAAAAAGAAGAAGAGAGAAGTAGTAGTAAAAAAAAAAAAAAAAACATCTTTTGTTTTGTGCATCAATTTTAGCTTTCTTGTTCGTTGCACGGTTTTCTGTTTCTCTGCAGATAACAGGTAAATGTATTCTGTTTTGCTTTTTAGGAAATTCCTGATGGTTGCCCTCAAGAACCAACACAGACAAAAGAATGCCAAGGAACAAGAACGTGAAAAGGATGAAGGAATAGTCAAGAAGGAAGGAAGGGAGACATTTTCCTTTTGTGGTCTGCGTTAGTGTCGGTCCCTGACTGTTGAAAGGAGGTGCTGCAAACAGCTCCCTGTTCAAAGGCTTGGCTGTGATTTTCAGCAGATTGGCATCAAAAAATAAAACATTTCCATGGAGAGAAAAAGATATGATGATAAGAACAATATACACAAGATAGATATATATATATATATATATATATATATATATATGTGTGTGTGTGTGTGTGTGTGTGTGTACACACACACACACACAAAAGAAAACCTAATGACAGGGTTATATACACACAGGCACACAAAGGAATTGGCTAAATCAGAAACAATAAGAGACAAACCTAAAAAAAAAAAAAAGGAGAAACGAAAATAAAAGAGATAAATACAAAAATGGAAAAATTATTCAGTGCTATCTCTGGGGATCAGGTATTCCTGGGGAAAAAAAATTATCTGCCATGGGACCTTGATTCTAGCAGTGCACCTTTACACATCTGAGCTTGAAAAACTGATTTAGCCTTTTGAGTTGCTGTTTACTTAGATTCACAAAACGGTAGAAATGTTTGCATACTTTTTCTAACTCTTTCAAGGTTTCATTTCCCAGATTTCTTTAAAAACAAAAAAATTTAAATATTATTTCAAAACTTGAAAAAAAAAAAAAAGGATCCATTATATACCAAGTATATATAATTGTAAAGAAAAAAATACAATTTAATAATACTTTGATAAAAAAAAAAATTTCATCAACCTAACTGTTTGAATTTCCTCAAGATTAAAATAAGTAATATAGATAAATTGCCATAAATGAATACATATATAAATCAATACGTGCACAGGTTCCAGAATAAGGGGATTATCAATATTATTCAGACTATTAATAAAGTGTCTATCCTCCTTCGGTATTTCGGTATTAAGACAGGCCTGTACTCTTGCATTCATACAATCATGCAGATGACAAATACCATCTTGCGATATATTATTCTAAGCATTTTGCACCTGTTGACACAAAGCAACAAGATTCATAGTTGGGTTAACAGAACATGTCAGGGACCATTCCATCATGTCCCATGGGGCAACTATGCAAATCAGTTAAATTTTCTAGCATCTTACAGAGCATGATGAGTAGGGTTGTAATATATAAACACCCACCCTAGAGAAAGGAAATGTAGTCTCTCTCAGACATCATGAACGAGAATGTAAGGTCCGTGTTTCATTGATGAGTGGTTTGATCAAGTTGGGAATTGAATAAAATCTACAGGACCCATGCATGCTGACAATCATATAAGTAATGAATAACATCCAACAATACATTATTTTATGTTTCTTGTACCTCAGCAGGAAAAATCTGTGCATTTGTATGTGTATGTACAGATATATATATATATATATATATATATATCTGTATATACACATACAAATATATATATATATATATATATATATATCTGAGTGAATACAGAATGAAGAAAGAATTTTTACAACGTCCAAAACATTATTTAAAACAGTGCTCGATATATAATATATAGAGCTGTGAATATTTATTATAAATTATATTTTAGAACATATACATAATTTTTTAATTTTTTTTTAATTTTTTTTATATATAAAAAAAATTATGTACATGTTCTAAAATATAATTTATAATATATATATATATATATATATATATATATATATACACACACACACCTATTTACAGATATATATATACATGCAGACACACACACAAACACACACACACATATATATATATATATATATATATATATATATATATATACATTCACATATCTAATCTAAACTTATTTATAAATGGAACTTTGTCTCTCTGTGTGTGTGTGTGTGTGTGTGTGTGTGTGTGTGTGTGTGTGTGTGTGTGTGTGTCTGTTACCTACAGACTCCGAAATGCCTGAACCGATTTTCTTGAAAATTTACACAGTTGTACTATAAGCCTCTGCGAGTGTTCTTAGCTAGCTTTTGTGTCAAGGTACCCTCGATAAATATCGAAAATTGATAATCAAAAAAATCAGGTTATAGAAGGAGTGGTCCAATTTTAATAAAATTTGATACACTCATAGACAAAGACATAAGAAACAATATTCAGAAGTTTCAAGGTTGCAGTTCTTACAATAGTGCAGAAAATCAATAATATATATATATATATATATATATATATATATAAAAGGCAAGATGTTTGTGTGTGTGTCTGTTCATCTGCCTGTATGACTGTATTTTTTTCAGCCCTTTTATTTTAGTTTTCGCTTCGGGTTTGGCTTTAAGCAGGTATAATTGTAGTTCTTAGTCTCAGCCATGATACCATTTACTCAGAGGACTTATTTAGCCTTCAAAATTCAGTTTATGACAAAAAAAAAACTTATTTGATATCGATACCAGGAAACTAAAATTTGACTTACATCCATTCATTTTTCTTTCAGTCTACGGTTTCACTTTAACTGGAAACAACTATTGTTTTTTAGTCTTTCATGCCAACATCCAAAAAGTCTGAGCTCCAGGACCATGGATTAGTTTTAAAGCTTTCATTACACCCAAGCAACACCAGGCTATACTGCTAGTGTATATATATATATATATATATATATATATATATATATATATATATATTACTCACATACACACACACACACACACTCACGCATATATATTTGTGTATTTAGGCAGCAAGTTTTCTTTTAAACATGTCAGATTAAATAAATAGCAAACATTATGCTTGCTTATTTTTAATAAAATCCATTCATACTCATGGATAATCTTATGCATATTACAATCAAAAGATGTCAGAAATGAGCTGTAACATTGACAGATGTTATTTTCATTCATTTTTCAAGGTACCCAAGTACTTTCAACCTCTTTCTGAGATCAACTTCAGGGGTGTGAGTTATGGTACAAATGTCACCAGAAAACTACAGATTTTCGAGTCAATATTCATTAAAACACTTAAGCCGTCAATTAATAGAATCAGCTATGAATACTGTAGTAATGTTCTAAAATGTTTGTCAAAAGAACAGCTTTTTGATGCATTAACACATACATGACCAGGACATTACAACATAAAAAAATAAAATCCTTTTTAGATAATTTTCACGTTCTAATGAACACTAGCAATTTGTCAACCGTTATATTTGAAGCAGGAAAAAAAATGTACAGTAATTTTTAGCAACACAGTTTTCCAGTTACATTTGTTACCATAACTCACACTCCTGAAGATGATCTGGGAAAGAAGTTGAAAGTACTTGGGTACCTTGCGAAATGAATGAAAATAACATGTCAACATTTCAGCTCATTTCTGACATTTTTTTATTGTAATACGCGAAAGATTATCTGTGAGTATGAATGAATTTTATTAAAAATAAGCAAACATAATGTTTACAATTTATTCAATTTAATAATTTTTAGAAGAAATTAGGTGTGTTTAGTTATAAATTTATTACAAACAATAATTTTGACAATATTGTAACAAAATTAACACACCCAAAAATTGTCAATTTATTTTTTATTCTATTATTGAAGCTAAAAGAAAGTAGGCAACATTTTGTGCTTGTTTTTCTCTTTTCTTTTTTAAGGAAGATTAAAATGAGACTCAAACAAAAAAACATGAAATTTGTAGTTTATGGAGAAGCTACTGTGAATAATCAAACATGTCTAAAGTGGTTTGCATTATTTCATTTAGATTTCTCAATAAGCAATATTTCACATATGAATAAACCATTTGAGTCTGACAGCAATCAAATTAAAGTATTACTGGGCATGGTTGTAAGGTCACTGTGCAACTGAACACTTGACCAGTTCCCTTCATACAACTGAATTTAAAACCAGAAATGTATTTGCACATCTCTATTTTCTTGTGTTGATAGACTAGCCTATTCCTCTCCAGTTCAAACCACAGCCAATGTCCTCCAACTTGAAGGCTCACTTTGGTTGCAGATATGAGTCGACGGGTTCCTTCAGGGGAATACTTTAACCTGACTGTTGACTTTCATTAAAGAAGGAACCCACCAAGCAATGTTGTTTCATCACCACACTAGCTGCTTACATAACTGGAGCTCAGTCTACTCCATTGTACTACAAGAAAGTTCATCCTAATTAGGTAGCCAGTTTAGTCACTGATGACCTGACCATGCAGCAGCAGATAGTAGCTGGTTACATGGAATCAGTAATACTCATAGAGCGAACTGACATAAATTATGACTTTACTTGAAGAAAAAAAAAACCAACATTGGATGATGTTAGAAGAGACAACCAATGCATTTAAGAGATCCTAATAAATGACTAAAAAATAATAATTTCTACAAGTTTGGTTATGTTAGTCTCTTTGACGTGTAGCTTCTGTGTGGAATATGCTACTTCTATACTAGTAAATCATGCACAGAATACTGTCCCAATCCAAATCAATTAGTGAAAAATAATTTCTACAAGTTTTGTTATGTTAATCTCTTTGATGTGTAGCTTCTGTATGGGATGTGCTACTTCAATAGTAACTAATCATGCACAGAATACAGTTGCAATTAGACAGAACAAGTGAAGACAATCAACAAAAAAGTGTTCATCTGGAATTTGTGAACAGAAACTGCATAAGACAAAGATTGCATATTTATTTTACTGACCAAACAAGAGGAAATGTTCTCTCATCTGCCACATTCAGATTATCAATTATTCATTACAAGCAAAAAAAAAAAAAAAAAAAACTTCCTTGGAAAGTTCTTTGGTGAGAAAGTTTAAAAAAAAGAGGAGGGAATCATGAAGTTGCCTGAAAGATGGCATAAGAGAGAAAAATGATAAATTTCTTATTCAATAAGATTAATATAATTTTTTTTTCTTTAGTAAACTGAATGAACTAGTATAGGATTCAACTAATTTGTCAAGGTTGAAAATAGGTGTAACAGCCTTTTTGCGATCATTGTCTGAACAGGTAAAGTAGTTTTCTTAGTATGATTTATCCACTCATCTTTTGATTAATCAAAAATTATTGTTAATTATTAGTGACAAGACCTTTTGTTACAAAACCAGGAAATGAGAGAGAGTGTAAAGAAAAATAATTCAAGCTTCTCAAAAAAAATAAAAAACCTTAATCAAAATTCAAATTTGATAAAGCAATCCATTTCTAACAGTTACATGTGATTTTTACATTCAATCTTTTGACCCAAAATTTTTTTAAATAAAAAAATGAACTTATCTACAACTAATATATAAACAGGTTTATAGGAGTATGGCTGAATGGTTAGATTGTTTGCTTCCCAACTATGAGACCAAGGTTCAAATCTCATCATGGTCAATTCATCAGGAAAGTGACTTCTTGATGTTATCAGCCTGGGGAGGTGGAAAGTGCTTGAAAATACATATTAACCTAATACATATTAACCTATGCCTTGTAAGTGAAATTGAGTGAACAGAGAGAGCCATCAATGATCATACAAACACAAAGTTACAAGTCATAGTGACCAAAGGTTTGAAAGCATGCTGGCCTTGTTCAGACTTTTAATCAAGCCAGAAAATGCACTCTTTCCCAGAAAATGTAACTACAGTCTGCTCAGTATGGGTGTTGAACAAACACAAATGTGCCTGAGCAAGTATCTGCAACAGGAATTGTTTGACTGCCCTATTAGACAGGCATAGTTGGATATGAGTGGCCAGCCACCAAATATATATGACAAAAGACATCTATTCTTGTTATTAATAACTGCTACTTCAACTTTATCATTTAAAATCTAATGCAATATTCATCTCTAATGCTAATTTTTACTTTAAAAGAATCTGCAGAGTGAATCAAGCAATAAAGTTGAAATTCATCATGCTACCTGATTCATTTTTTTTTTTTAATCAATTCATTCCAAGCAAGGTGATAATGTCCCTAGGATGCATGGGACGACTGGGAGTGAAAAAGAATAAGACAACTTCAGGAAAGGGAACCAGAAACCCAATCCTAAACATTAAACAAGGGATAAAGCTCTAATACTGTTCAAAAGACTAGGAAAGATACGTTAGAAGTATAGAGTTGAAATAAACTTAAGAAGGAACCAGAAACCCAATCTTAAACAGGAAGCAAGGGATAAACCTCTACTCCTGTTCAAAAGACCAGGAAGGAGACGTTAGAAGTATAGAGTTGAAGTAGACTTTAGAAGGAACAGTAACCCCAATCCTAAACAGGAAATAAGGAATAAACCTATACTCCTGTTCAAAAGACCAGGAAGGAGACGTTAGAAGTATAGAGTTGAAGTAGACTTTATAAGGAACCAGAAACTCAATCCTAAACAGGAAACAATGGATAATCCTCTACTCCTGTTCAAAAACTCAGAAGGACTGTGAACCAGGTGATAGGCTGAAAATATAAACCTCATGCTGTTTTAAAATTTGGGAAAATGTGAGAAAATGAAAATATCTTAATTCACTGTATGCCTGGCCAGCATTACCCATACATTGTATCATTTTTGTCCTGCTCTATCCCTGCTGCGAAACAATTCCTCATTTTCAATCTGCCCATATTTATCTTAAACTCTTTGCACCCTTGTTTCTGTTGTTTTGTTTGCAGATATCTACCATGTTACTTATTATTTACTTAGATTCTGTTTTAATTTCAACATTTAATCAACTCTTGTATTTATATTCTCATTACATTTACAAGACGGCATGTCAATTAACGGGGATTCTTTTTTGCCTGTCAGAAACATTTCCTCGGTAAGTAATAAACGTTCATGACAAAATCAATGTTTTTGCTTTACTATTTATTTGTCTTTTTTCTTTTTCTTTTCTTTCTGCCATCTGAAAATTGAAAAACAATTTTCAGACGACACCAAGAATAAAATTAAAAGACAAAAAAAAAAAAAGATGCTATCTTTAATCTTATTTTCAGTGAAAAATATGCAAATGTTTTAATTTGGTGAATAAAATAGGCAGATAACGTCCACTCTTGAGAGAAGGAAGAGCCAAAAGAGAATGGGGGGGATTGGTTTTGTTTTGTTTTATTTTCAAAAAGAATGAAAATGATAAAAACAGACTGGGTGGGAGCAGAGGGTGGGGTAAAAAAAAAATAAAGATTGCGCTAGGACTAAAATTCTTATTTTTTATTTTAAATCGAACATAGTTAAAGCTTAAAAAATTTCATCAGAATCTTGTTCAAGTTTTTTTGTTTTCTTGTGTTTTTTGTTTTTTTTTGACAATGATCTGCAGATAAAAGAAAATGAAATCAGCCTGAATTGAGCAAAGATAAATTTTAGAAAACAGTAACGGATTTAAGCAATCAGATCGGTTAGTATTTGTATTATGTCATTAGCACAAAGAAATTCTTTTTTTTTCTAATTTTTGACAGCATTTCCTAGTAGCAGCTTAGAAACAACAAGGAAAAGATTGAAAAAAACTTGAAACTATAGATGAAAGCAAATATTCTACACAAAGAAATCAAATTTAAATACGCAAAACAAATTTATACAAGTTTCTTTTTCTCACTTTCATCCACATATACATGGTGCAGCAGGAATACCTCCCACAAGACATTATTGATAATGTTATCTTCACCTAGCTAATTTCTACCACACAATCTATATTGCTTAAAATTTACTATATTTATCAGAGATTTACTCAGTATTAGATATACATTTGTCAAATGCATTATTTATACATTGAAATAAGTTTAAGCACCACTTCGATCTAAAGAATGCCACACTTGTTATAAAAAAAGAGAGTTAGATGGAAAATTCTCAAGAATGCTGTTATTGAATTTGACCAAAATATAAATCTGCACCCCAGATTTCAGAAAGAATTACGACTTTTCCAAACCAACAGACATGACAATACAAATGTTGAAAAAATTAAAAAAACAATGTTAAATTTATAACCTTTTATTATTTAAATAAACATAAAACATTTACTTGATTTAAGTATGAGATATATATATATATATATTTGTAAAGAAAGGGGGAGATGGATGTTTTATTTATTACATTATTTTTAATTGATACTTATGTGCGTTGTGGTGCAATGGATATCGATTTGGAATGACAAATCAGGGAGCCGAGGTCAAATTCCAGTTGAATTCCATGCATTCACTTATGCACAAATACCCTTAGGAAATGTATTAATCCATCTCTTCCCTCCTGTTATGGGTTAAATAACTGGACAGATTGGGTTCTATAGCCTTGGTTGGCAACCAGTCTACCGCAGAAAGCAATGGCAATCTACTAATCTTCGAGACATGATCACCCAAAGCATGTATCACGTATGGCATTTAACTGACTGCTGACTTATATCTGAGTTGATTCTACACTTATTTATTAATCTGTATATTTATCTTCATCAACCAGCCTGAATATTCAAGAAATCATACTAGAAAAATTTATCTTGCCAAAGAGCACATATATTTTTCTCATAAGATTTTTCAAATAGAATATTCAAGATGGTAAACAAAAATAAATAAATATACTGCCTAATAAATAAATGTAGAGTCTACTAAAATATAAATATCCATCTGAGTTGTGTGTGTATATATATATATATATATATATATATATATATATATATATATATATAAAAGGTGTAATGGATAAATTCTCTAAATTACACAAAAATTTAAATAACACTGACATCTTATTTTAACATATATTTACTAAAATTACACAAAAATATCTTGAGAAAATAAGGAATGAATTTTAAACTTATTCAATAATAATTGCCATAGGCTTCAACTATGGCCTCCAAACAACTTCAGAATCTCCTGCAACTCTGCTGTGCAGTCTCCTTGTTCAATTTGGTGAATGTTGCTATGATACTTGCCTTAAGTCCATCTTTAGTATGACAAAGAGTTTTGTTGGTCTCTCACTCAACAACATCTCACATATAATTATTAAGGGTGTTGCAGTCTGGGGAGTTTGATGGCCAAATGTAAAGGGCAATGTGGCTGCAGAAACTGTTTGACAGTCATGACCAAGTTCTCCTGCTTGTATGACATGGTACAAAGTCTTGTTGCCAAATTTAAGAGTATTTCAGCAGCCATTCTCTTAACCGAGGGCAGTACTACCTCTTCAAGGCACTTGATATAGGCCTTCATGTTGAATCTGAGGCCCTCACCAATAAATTTGGGAGTTTTTATCAGGATGATCAGTGTGAGTTTTCCAGTAACATGAGTTTACTAGGCAAACACCATTAGACTCCTCTATCTCTTTCTGAATCCTTTTTCTCAATCCTCAGATTGACACGCAAACACTCTGAAATGTTTGTATTGGAGCTTCCGACATGAATGCCAAGCAGTGGAATTTCCAAATATCTCGTGGGGTGAATAGCATCATGGTGCTTCTTTTATCACAGATGGTGCGTAATATATTCCCATGACACAACAGAAATATGACTGATGTCGGAGATAGTGACCAACAAATATAACTTGACGTCAGAGATAGTGACCAACAAATATAACTTGACATCAGAGATAGTGACCAACAAATATAACTTGACGTCAGAGATAGTGACCAACAAATATGACTGATGTCAGAGATAGTGACCAACAAATATGACTGATGTCAGAGATAGTGACCAACAAATATGACTGATGTCAGAGATAGTGACGAACAAATATGACTGATGTCAGAGATAGTGACGAACAAATATGACTGATGTCAGAGATAGTGTCCAACAATTATTACTGATGTCAGAGATAGTGACCAACAATTATTACTGACGTCAGAGATAGGGACCAACAAATATGACTGACGTCAGAGATAGTGACCAATTAATATGACTGACGTCAGAGATAGTGACCAATTAATATGACTGACGTCAGAGATAGTGACCAATTAATATGACTGACGTCAGAGATAGTGACCAACAAATATGACTGATGTCAGAGATAGTGACCAATTAATATGACTGACGTCAGAGATAGTGACCAATTAATATGACTGATGTCAGAGATAGTGACCAACAAATATGACTGATGTCAGAGATAGTGACCAATAAATATGACTGATGTCAGAGATAGTGACCAACAAATATGACTTGACGTCAGAGATAGTGACCAACAAGTATGACTTGACATCAGAGATAGTGACCAACAAGTATGACTTGACATCAGAGATAGTGACCAACAAATATGACTGACATCAGAGATAGTGACCAACAAATATGAATTGACGTCAGAGATAGTGACCAATAAATATGACATAGTGACCAACAAAATAGTGACCAACAAAAGTGTGATTGCATCAAAGGCAGCCAGCTTCAAAGGTAATAATCAGCAAAAATAACTGAGAGATGTGTCTAGATGACACAATTAAGTGAAATTCAAGAAGGCAAAATACATGGAAATTTCAGCATATATAAGTTGTGGCTTTGGGGTGGGAGGAACCACCGAGAGAACTCAGAGAGAGTGCAGGGAATAGAGAAGAAGAAAAAAAAAAACTCCCACAAGTTAACTCCCTATGTGCTTCATTTCTTCTGACTCACACTCCACATAACTGCCACTGATAAAAAATAAAAATATATTTTCCATTTGTAAACGAGTTATTACGCAACCTGATTTTACCATTTACTGTTTTCTTGAAGGCTCACGTAACAGTGTTTTTTTTTAATGCTCACGTGGCAGGGAATTTTTGAACATGCAATTTTTAAAATTACAAGGAATTATGGCATTTTCATCCATGGTTGTATGAACCTAAAAGGTATTTTTTAGTATGGTTATACTTAAGTCATAATTTCCGTTCTTTCATTCAACAGTTCACTTTTGTTTGGAAATAGCATAATCTCCAACCTCTCTTCTTGGCACAGTCCACATATTTTGTCACTGTTGCAAGGCTTGGCTGTCCCCACAATACTCCATGCTATATTTGGGTCCCCTCCATATTTTGATTGATTTTTATATATATATAAGCATGCATGTAAAGATAGAGGAATCCAAAGGAGTATCCTGTACATAAAGTGGTAGGATAACTCGCTAAGAGAGCTCTAAATATATATGTATATAAATACATATAGAGCAAATATAAGAAAAAAATTAAGGCAAACACATTATTTCATGGTAAATCGGAAGTATAGGCCTATTTCAGGCGAACCATGATCAGCTTCGTCTTTATTGTACAGAAGATTTTACACCCAATTTAAAAAATCTTCTGAACAATAAAGACCGAAATATTTCCGATTTACTGAGAAATAATGTGCCTGCCTTAATTTTTTCTTATATATATACAGCATAATAATGATCCACGTATACTGTCATAATATGTATAGGAAAAACTACTGAAAAGTTGTAAGTTTAAAAATGTATTTTTTTGACAGTATTTATTTATTTCTATTATATTTGATATTTCAGACTGGCCTCAGCCTTTCATCAGAAGCAAATGATTTTGAAAGGCCAAGGCCGGTCTGAAATATTAAATATAATAGAAATAAATAAATACTGTCAAAAAAATACATTTTTAAACTTACAACTTTTCAGTAGTTTTTCCTATATATATATATATATATATATATATATATATTCATTATTTTTATTCATGTTTATATATATATATATATATATATATATATATATATAATATAATATAATTATATGGTTATGTCAATTTTACATTGCAACATGGAAATCTCTGTGTTTCGAGATTAATTCTCATCATCAGGCAATGTTGGTGTGGTTGTGCAGATGATTTACATTTAAATGACAAATACTTTCAGTTTACTGTGAATGTATGTGGTGTTTTTTGTATGTGTGTGTGTGTCTAATCAGAATGAAGATTCACTTTGGGGTTTGACCCGGAAGAATTTCTGTGCTAACCAACTTTTTTCCTCCTCTTTTTTTCTTTTTCCTTGACCCTATTCTTCTCGTCTATTTTCCTTCTTTCCTTCGCATTTATCTGATCTTATCATTTTCCCTTTAGTTTTATTACATTTGATGTCATATTCCATTTCTTTTGTAGTACCCATCTCCTTTCTTGTCCCCTTTAGTCTATTTGTTAAAGAAAACATTTTTCCAAAGAAACCCCGAACTGCTATTTTTTCACTCCATCTATCAATCTGCTGTAAAGTTTATTATCCTGATACAAAGGGGGGAAATTATTTAAAAAAAAAAAAAAAAAAACTAACTTATTCTATTTTTGGCTTTATTTTTATTTTTATCTACTTCGTCAGTGAGCATGTTATTTAATTGAGGTTTTATCCATTTTCTAATGTGAATAATTTACAATGTCTACATATGACATTAATTTTGTTACGTTTATTTAATAAATTTTTATTTTTAAGGGATCTAATAATAAATAGTTTTTCATATAAGCATAATGAACAGGGTTCATTTAAGGACTTACATGTTTTAGCTTCTTTTAGGATTTTCCATTTTATTTTGGGTGTCTTTTTTTTTCCCCTTAGGTACCAATGATATCTCGATAGGGATGTTCTATTTCTGTATTTGCTATTATTAAATGAAGAGTATGCTGGTAAATTCTCTGCTTTAGAGTGTTTTTGGTGATCCCTATATAGACTTTTATATTGTTTGGGTTTTCCATCGTCCATATTTCACATTGATTTTTATATTCATTATTTTTATTCATGTTTATATATATATATATATATATATATATATTCATATATATATTCATTATTTTTATTCGTGTTTATATATATATATATATATATATATATATATTCATTATTTTTATTCATGTTTATATATATATATATATATTTATATATATATTCATTATTTTTATTCATGTTTATATATATATATATATATTCATTATTTTTATTCACTTATTTATATATATATATATATTCATTATTTATTTATGTTTATATATATATTATTTTTTATTCATGTTTACATATATATATATATATTCATTATTTTTATTCATGTTTACATATATATATATATTCATATATATATTCATTATTTTATTCATGTTTATATATATATATATATATTCATTATTTTTATTCATGTTATATATATATATATTCATTATTTTATTCATGTTTATATATATATATTCATATATATATTCATTATTTTTATTCATATTTATATATATATATATATATTCATTTACTTTATTCATGTTTTATATATATATATATTCATTTATTTTTATTCATGTTTTTACATATATATATATTCATATATATATTCATTATTTTTTATTCATGTTTATATATATATATATATATTCATTATTTTTATTCATGTTTATATATATATATTCATTATTTTTTTTTTATTCATGTTTACATATATATATATTCATATATATATTCATTATTTTTATTCATGTTTATATATATATATATATATCCCCCCCCCCCCCCCCCCCCCCCCCCCCCCCCCCCCCCCCCCCCCCCTTCATTATTTTTATTCATGTTTATATATATATATATTTATTTATTTTTATTCATGTTTACATATATATATATTCATATATATATTCATTATTTATTCATGTTTACATATATATATATTCATTATTTTTTGTGTGTTTACATATATATATATATATTCATTATTTTTATTCATGTTTATATATATATATTCATTATTTTTATTCATGTTTATATATTATATTCATATATATATATATTCATTATTTATTATATTTATATATTATATTACTTATATATATATTATTTTTATTATATTTATATATATATATATTCATTATTTTCTATCATTTATGTATGTATTTAATTATTTTATTTATGTTTATATATATATATTCATTATTTTTATTCATGTTTACATATATATATATATTCGTTATTTTTATTCATGTTTACATATATATATATATATTCATTATTTTTATTCATGTTTATATATATATATTCATTATTTTTATTCATGTTTACATATATATATATTCATATACATATTCATTATTTTTATTCATGTTTACATATATATATATATTTATTATTTTTATTCATGTTTACATATATATATATATATATTCATATATATATTCATTATTTTTATTCATGTTTATATATATATATATATATATATATATATATTCATTATTTTTATTCATATATATATATAGATATATATATATTCATTATTTTTATTCATATATATATATATATATATATATATATCTATTATTTTTATTCATATATATATATATATATATATATATTCATTATTTTTATTCATATATATATATATATATATATATATATATATTCATTATTTTTATTCATATATATATATATATATATATATATATATTCATTATTTTTATTCATATATATATATATATATATATATATATATTCATTATTTTTATTCATATATATATATATATATATATATATATATATTCATTATTTTTATTCATATATATATATATATATATATTCATTATTTTTATTCATATATATATATATATATATTCATTATTTATTCATATATATATATATATATTTATATTCCTATTATTTTTATTCATATATATATATATATATATATTTATATTCATTATTTTTATTCATATATATATATATATATATATATTTATATTCATTATTTTTATTCATATATATATATATATATATATTTATATTCATTATTTTTATATATATATATATATATATATATATATTTATATTCATTATTTTTATTCATATATATATATATATATATATATATATATTTATATTCATTATTTTTATATATATATATATATATATATATATATATATATATATATATTTATATTCATTATTTTTATTCATATATATATATATATATATATATATATATATATATATTTATATTCATTATTTTTATATATATATATATATATATATATATATATATATTTATATTCATTATTTTTATTCATATATATATATATATATATATATATTTATATTCATTATTTTTATTCATATATATATATATATATATATATATTTATATTCATTATTTTTATTCATATATATATATATATATATATATATATATATATATATATATTCATGTTTATCATTATTCGAGAAAACAATCATCATTGTTGTTATCTAGAAGCACAACTTCAATCTAAAAAATGCATTATACTTCACGGTGCCCACCTATTACTTACCCTATTATATTATGCAGTTAACAAAATCAAACGCAAACAACACACATACGTGAAATTAAAAATATAAAATGGTGACAATTTACTGATGGCACCCTATATATCTGTGTGTGTGTGCCTATAGACCTACACAGAATAGTCCGTATTTACCCTAATCAGTTAAAAACTTTTATTAAACTGAAACTATAAAATATATTTTTAAAATTCACCATCATTTGAGGAATTCTATCAAAACTTTCCAATATAATAATAATTCTAAAAAAAAGTTGTTTGTTTTTTTTTGTAAGTATATTTCTTTGCTTTCTCTCTCACTCCATTCCTATATTTGAACATAGTCAATATGATGCCACTAAAGGGTTAGGTGTGCTATCAAGAAAGCTGATATGTGTTACATGTTGCCCAAGGGTGACCCAGAGCATTAGGATTGAGTTCCCTGGAGAAAAAGAGAGCAGCTGTTGATACTCCTGACAAAATTAGATACACACAAGGCACAACTGGGGTGTACAAAGTTTTTGGCACTTCTGATTGAAATAAAGAAAGAAAATGTGGAAGAATGAAGGAAGATGACAAAATCAAGTAAAAACTAAGAATAAAGAAAAGAAGAAAATGCAATGTTGAAGAATAAAAAAAAAGAAAAAGAAGGAAGAAAAATATAAAAACTTTAAAAAAAAAATAAAATAAAAAAAGCCAAAAGGATTTTATCCACTCACCTTATTTGTTCTTCTGAGCAACTGAACAACAAGTTTACGTAGAGATGTCACTTTCATCTTGTAGTTGTCGGCTTCTTCATTTTTCAGAGCTGCTTCAGTTTGGAACTTACCAACCAACTTATAGAGGAGAATGAAAAAAAAAAAAGAATATAAAAGTTTTGTTAATGTAGTAAGATAGAAAAAAAAGTCATTTTTTGAAATAATTAGATGAAAAAGGAATTTTTTATATAGTGCCATCAAAAGATTTAGATGATCACTTTTTTTAATATCACTATTATATCACTATTTTTTTTTAATACAGTGGGATAAAAATATAGTATTTTAATATAGTGGGATAAAAGAGCATGTTTTTTAATATGGTGGCATAAAAAGATAGTATTTTAATATCAGTTCAGTCAGTTAAGAGCCATACATGTTACATGCTTGGGCAATCAAAAGAGTCATGACTGACTGGGCAGAAAATTTTCACAGTAGGTTGCCATTTTCTGTGGTAGACTGATTGCTAACCAAGACTCTAGAACCCAATCTGCCCTGATATTTGACCCATAGCTGTAGGAGGAAGAGACTGATTAATACTTTTCCTAAGGGTATTTGTGCATAAGTGAATGCAACAAATTCAACTAAAATTCAAACTCAGCTCTCCAATTCCTAGTTCTGAGCCGATACTTACTAAATATCAGTCAGTTAAGTGCCATACGTGATACATGCTTGGGCGATCATGTCTCAAAAGAGACATGACTGACTGGGCAGAAGATTATCCCGCAGTAGGTTGCCATTGCTTTCTGCGGTAGACTGGTTGCCGACCAAGGCTACAGAACCCAGTCTGTCCTGCTATTTAACCCATAACTGTAAGGAATAGATGGATTAATACCTTTCCCAAGGGTATTTGCGCGTAAGTGAATGCAATGGATTCAACTGGAATTCGAACTCGGCTCTCCAGTTTCTCCTTCCGAGCCGATATCCACTGTACCACAAGGCACAATGGGATAGAAAAAATAGTATTTTAATAAAGTTTTTAATTGAGTGTGATAAAAAAATATTATTTTAATATAATGGGATAAAAAAATAATAGTATTTTAATAGAGTGGGTTAAAAAAAATAAAGTATATTCATAAAGTGGGATAAAAAATAGTATCTTAATAGAGTGAGATAAAATAGTATCTTAATAGAGTGGGATAAAAAAAGAAAAGAGTTTTTTAATAGAGTGAGATGAAAAAGAAAAACATTTTTAAACTTATCATGAGATGAAAAAATAAATTTTTGTTTTAATGCAAAGAGAAAAAAAGCATTCAAAAGAAAATTTAAATTTGTAAACCAAAAAATGTCTACAATCTTTTTGTGTCAAGTACAGAGCGGGTAGGGATTATTTTGCAATTAAGAAATACCAGTTTCCTTTCATAAACAGAAATCAATTTTTTGAATATAGATCTTAAGCAATAAAATAAAAAATGTATAAGCAATAAAATAACTATGCAACTGAAATAATTATTGATTCCATCCATTTTTAGAGAAAACACGTACATGTTTCTTTGCCAATACTAATTCTATTGATGTTATCAATTGATCCATTCAAGTGAAGTGACTTTTTCCTAGGCTTTAAAAATGTTCAGTCATATAATTCAATTTCTTGAGTAGAAAGAAATTGAAATTAGCCTTTGAAATTTACTAAACTGAGATGACAACTCATCAAATTACTTCTGGACTGAAGTAGCAAGAACTCCCAATTATTAAATTCTTCATTAATGCATAGTGTGTCTTGGCCAAGTAGACCTGGCGGAGCCCATCCCTCTCCAGGTCAAACTACAGCCAATGCACTCTAACTTGAAGGCTTGCTTTTGTCAGGGAAATGTGGCTGTTGATATCATTGGGAAACAATCTCTGCCTTGTCACCCAGCAATGCCATAAAATCATTACCCTTGTATACCCCACCACACCCGGCAATGTCATATCATCACTACACCCGCCTCTTGTGCTAGATATCCACTGACCCTACAAGAAGATTGTTTTTAATCCTGTTGGAGGTCTAACCACTCTTCTCACCAGAAAAGCTTCATTATTCAACTGGTTTAGTAATCAATGACCCAAAAATGCAGCAACTTGTACTGAGTTACATGGTACCAGTGACTAGAGTAACCAAACATTAACTGTCATGGTTACAATAATTAAAATATACTTTAATTCCCTTAAAGAAATTTAATGTAACCATCTGGCAAGCTTATACCTTCTTTTGCACAAAATGGATAGAATTTGAGAAAAACTTATTTTTGCGTTTCTCAGAATATTCTAGAATAAATACTTAGAATAACTGCTAGTTGATTCTCATTAACACAACTGTTAACTTTGGGGTTTTTTATAACACGAGCAAATACCCTTCCTAAAAGACAGATAAAACTAAGTTGCCATATAAGTTTTAACTCAATAAAATCTCTGTATAAGCAAGACATCTACTTTGTAAAAAAAAAAGTCAACTTAATTTTTCATCTCTAAATATAGCTACATAGAGCTATGACCATGAGAAAGATATTAAATCATTTTCTAATATTTATAATAATAATACTAACAAAAATGAATTCAACAAACTATTTTTTTCAATTGATTATATAATTCTGTACAGTTTTTAAGAGAATCTAATTTTGACTTATTTAGATAATTCTATAATATTTTTTTTAGGTCTGTTCAACTAATTTGTAGTCATGTGAAATATCAAATGACAACAATATTTAATTGTTATGAACACTGAAGGTTTTCTAAGTTATGACTGATTTTTGCCAGGGCAGAATAAATTCTTTCTATACAATAATTTAAAAACAGTTTTAACAAACAATACTTATACATGGTAATTTTTAAATTTAAATTATTTCAACTTATTGACATAATTCCATAAGATTTTTTCAGGTCTATTCAAATAATTTGTAGTAATGTGAAAAGTCTGGTGATAATGCTTATTACAAACACAGTAAATTTTTTAACTTTATTTTTTTTTTATAATCATATCGCCCCAAGCAAGGCATTTTACTGCCACAATTGTGCAGGGGGGTTACATAAGAGGAAAGTTATGAGAAAGAGTGACAGGTTATGGGGGTGTCAGGAAGTGGGTAAGAGAAGGAAGAGAATATTGATGAGAGTGGAGTGGATGGAGAAAGGAGCATGAGAAAGAGGATGCAGGTTAGTGAGATAGGAGATGACTATTGACTTTACATTTAAATTGTTGGAGTTTGTAGCTCTTAGGGAAGCAAGTAAATGGAAGGGAATTCCACAGGCCGGAAGTGTGAGAAAAGAAGCTGATGGAGTAGAATTTGCATTTACATTTTATTGGTTTCACAGTAAAAGGGTTGCTAGTAGATAATCTTGTGGCTCGAGTAAATTCGTATATAGGGGGTACCAGTGAATTTTACCAAGGCAGATAAAAACACTATTTGTTAGCAAGACTGAACTATCACCCGGTTCACACTCCACCCACGTCTATTCCCAATATTTCAGATATCGTTGCCCTCGGACCATCTTTATCATTATTCATAATTATTAATTTAGCAAACTATTGTTTTTTTTTTTCATTTGATCAAATAATTTGGCACAATTTTAGGAAAATCTAATTAAACAGATTATTTTGACTTATTTAGATAATTCCATGACTTTTTTTGGTTCTACTTAACTAATTTGTAGTAATATGAAATGTCAGACAACAACAATGGTTACTATGAACGCAGCAGGAAACAAGACCATAACTAACATTGCCAGACCTGAAATTATGGAATTCTATTAGAAAAAATTTAATATTTTAGAAAATTATTTACTTTAAGTCCATGTCTAGAAAAAAAAATTTTTTCTTAAAAGTCAAGATTACATCTATTTTACATTTTATTTTAATGTAAACATGGATATTTTCCTGTAGGAATGAAGAAATTAAATGTAACCATGAATATTTTTCTTATGACTGAATTTTAACAAGGTAGATATAAATTCTTTCTATACAAACAAAGTGAATTAAAAAAAAAACTTTATCAAGTGATGAATTGTTGATGCAAGGTCTGATCAAAAAGTATCAGGACTATTGCCATGATAACAGGGTTAAAGTATACAAAAGTGAAGTTATTTTACACAGATTGAGCCTGAACTGTGCCACACATATACACTAAGTTTGACATTCTCACTCACTTTCTTTGTTCATGGCAGTACTTGGAAGGGAAATGTGCAGAGTGTGGTCATCTTGCCACACCACAGATATTCCATCAGTAACCATAGCTTGTGCAGAAGTTTTTGGCCTAGCACAAAATTCTACATGTCTGACAACCACCATATTCCCCAGATCCTATCCTTCATGAATTTTTTCTTCAAAAATCACATCCCACTTGAAAGAAACAGGATTTGAAGACATCAAGGAAATCCAAGAGAATGTGACAAGGCAATTGCTCACTACTTCAAGAGAGGAGTTCCAAGAATGCTTCCATCAATGGAAATGGCACGAGATAAAATGTGTGGCTTTAGAAAGGACTACTTCAAAGGAGACTAAATGGCGAATTGATATGTATTGTAGTTTTCTTTTTATAGCATCAGTTTCAATACTTTTTGATCAGACCTTGTATATAGGATGGTTAGAATCTGAATTAAAACTAAATAACACAGATTAAATATTTATTTCAATATGCTTTTAGAAATTGTTATGCAAATTAAATGTTATCATTCCCTTTGTAAATGCAATGAGTATTATATGTATAAAAGTCTGACAGTAATATAATTATTTATGTGCTGATGAAGCAGAGTTTTGTATTATTGATGTAAAGTGAAGACACAGACAAAATTGATCCTTATGCAAATTTATAAAAGAACATATTAATGTTTGATATCTATTTTCATCTGAATTTTTTTTAGCTGATTTTTTATTGTAAATTTACCCAGGCTACAACGTTGATTAGATAATGCAATCAAAAATAAAAAATAAACTCCCAGTGAGATTTAACCCATGTCTTTTATACTTCATAAAACCCTAATAAATGTCCAGCTGTTTTAAACCCTAAACCAATGGTTCCCAAGCAGTATGGCAGAAGAGGATAGTAGGTGAGGTGGAATGACTGAAAGACAATTGAAGATTTAGAAACAGTTTCAAAAAATTCAAAATAAATATGATTTCAAAATTTAAAATATTATTAAGGATTACTTGTAATTGCATGCATGAATCCCATTTTATCATTGTGATATTTTTGTATGATATTAAGTATTAAGAATATAGTAACCATGGTCCGCAAATTGGAGGTGAGAGTTATCAATGATAATGTTCTGACTTTGAATCTGCAGTTATCTCCCTTTATCTCTATCTCTATCTCTGTGTTTGTGTTTCTGTGTGTGTGTGTGTGTGTGTGTGTGTGCTTTATTCTTAAATGTACTTTTTATCACATAAAATTTGGTGAGGTGTGAGCATATTTTTAACCTGAAAAAATGGCCCGGAGGGAAAAAGTTTGAGAACCACTGGCCTGAACGACAAATTCAAATCAAATCAAATCTAACCATCACTCCAGTCCACAATCTTCGTAAAAGCCATATTTGTTTTTCTTTTTGATAATAGTCGTATTAATAGCAGTAGTATGATTCTTATTTTCATCAAGCTGTTATTTTTTATTTTCAATTGTCTGCTGTGTCCTCACTGATTGCCAACCCAAACTGGAAGAAAAACTAACTAAAAAATTAAGATGAAAAATAAGCATTAGTTAAAAATTACTAATAACCGTACAAATTACACTTGGTTAAAGACAAGAAATAAGTGGATTATAGTTATTTATTTTTATGCTCAAGTCATCAAAAATGTATTTTGGGCCAAAGACAATGTTTCAAAGAAGAAAATATTAAAGAGCATTCAATCTATCAATTTGTTGGTAGTGAAATCCACTGGAACAGGGCATTGAAAGAGCAGATCACATGGTAAGATCATAGGGGATCATTACACACAAAAGATTGGATACTAAAGTTCACACCATAAGAGAGTCAAAAACAGGAGATGAATTGCATTCCCCCATGAGTGAAACACACAGAGGCTTACAGCCATATCACATTGAAACACCTTATGTTCTTATGCGATCACCAAAGTTAAGCAACATCAAGCCTGGTCAGTACTTCTATGGATGACTTCTTTGATATACCAAGTGCTGTAAGCTCACATATATGAGTGGCATAATGGTTAATGGCTCTGGATGAGAAATCAAAGGGCCCAGTTCAAATATCAATTGTGTTTGTTATATTCACAGACGCAAACACCCTTAGGAAATAATGAACCCAAAGAGACATAATCGCCCAAGTGTGTCACATCCATTCTTAAATTTCTTTAAATAGCTACGAGATGCAGAATTAATATAATAAAAGCAGGTGAATCAATTAATCATAATAATTGTGACAAATACAACAATGATAAGAATATTAAATCAAATAAGTTATGATGGCACATGATCCAAAAATTTTAGGGAACTGGTAAACAACTAACAAATCAGCTGCTTGTAATAATTATAAATTTGCTTTTTTTCAATGCCTATATACTGGTCGGATGTGCGTTGTGATACAGTGGATATCGACTCGGAACGAGAAACCAGGGAGCCGAGTTCGAATTCCAGTTGGATCCATTGTATTCACTTACGCGCAAATACCCTTGGGAAAGGTATTAATCCGTCTATTCCTTCCAGTTATGGGTTAAATAGCAGGACAGACTGGGTTCTATAGCCTTGGTCGGCTACCAGTCTACCGCAGAAAGCAATGGCAACCTACTGCAGGATAATCTTATGCCCAGTCAGTCATGTCTCTTTCGAGACATGATCGCCCAAGCGTGTATCACATATGGCACTTAACTGACTGATATACTGGTCAAACAAGTTACTTCCTTTGAATTAAAATACTTTAAGAACACACCTGAAATTTTCAAAATGGTTAAACTGCAGATCAAAGGAATGTATCTTTTATTCTTAGTCTTTAAAAGTAAACCAGTTTATAGAATCATTGCTGACTCTTTGGTTAGAAAAGTGTGGTGAGGTGTTGAAAATCTGCTTACCTTTCTGAGTCCTTTCTCGTAATGATCAAAGAAATCATCTAAAGGGAAAGCAGCCAGGTCAGCTAGGGACATACTCGAGACGGATTCCTTGTCAATCTTCCAGTTGGGAGGCAGGAAATACCGCAAACAAGTTCTGAAATTTCAAACACAATGTCTCCTAAAATCATGAATTCAATAAAACCCATCAAAATGTACGTGGGAAATGCAACTGTCACTGCCTCCTGTTCTTGTATGAACAAGACAATAATGGATATATTCAAGAGATGATTTGTATAGCAAGAAAAATTCTTTTTAACATTTATCACAAACATGAAGGCTATCAGAAATGAAGGAGAATTTCATTAAGCATGCATATATTATATAGGAGACATTGATGGTTGTGCTAGCACAAAGGCACAAGTCATCCTGACCGAGGGTTTGAGCGTCTTGGCCTTGTTGTTTACGCTAGATAATGCACTCTCTCCTAGAAACTGTAACTAAGATCCACTTAGCATAGTTGCAGTATAAACCACAGGTGGGCTCTGTGGCTGTTAAACAAACACACTGTGCCTGAGCAGGCGTCTGCAACAGCTATTGCCTTAGCAAACAAGCATCCTTGGATAAGAGTGGCCAGCCATACATTATATATAAGTTTAAGAATAGAAAGCCAATATGATTTTAAAAGTTTGAAAATTTAAACTCAAACGGTAAAAAATGTGTCTTTGTTAATCAATACTGACCGATAACCACTGGCAATTTCATCTGTGATTTGACTGCTTGGCTGTGTCGATGAGGACGGAGCTTCTGTGTTTGTGTCATGTGATGACATTGAAGCGGGTGAGGCAGGTGCAGTAAAGATACACTCAGTGGAGGTATTTTTGGGCTGTAGAGAAAAGAAACATTCATTGGAGGTATTTTGGGGCTGTATAAAAAAAGAGACATTC
Organism: Ascarosepion bandense; assembly: GCA_037127315.1. Classification (NCBI taxonomy): domain Eukaryota; kingdom Metazoa; phylum Mollusca; class Cephalopoda; order Sepiida; family Sepiidae; genus Ascarosepion; species Ascarosepion bandense. Next base: position 104,401 of record JBBBDQ010029043.1, on the reverse strand, counting down.
AGTGGAGGTATTTTAGGGGTGCATAAAAAAGAGACATTCAGTGGAGGTATTTTAGGGGTGCATAAAAATGAGACATTCAGTAGGGGGATTTTTTGTGTGCAAAAAAAAAAAAAAAGAAAATTAAATTAAAATTTTAGTAAAGTTAACTTAACATGTTCATAAAGTAACATAAAATCCCACAGATAAAATCATTAGTGTTAATTAGGCCATCAAATTTTCATAAATTCTATAAAGAAAGCTTTGGACTCATAGCACACAAGACTCATAGGACAAGATATTCTAGTGAAGTAAAAAATAAGAAACTTCTTACTTAAAATATTGCAGCTAAAAATAAGATATGAATGCAATATTTTAAGTAAAAATTTTCTTGTGTGTTACTTCATTAGAATATCTATTCCTTTACTTTTCCAGGTTTAATAATTTGTCCTGTTCTTTTCCAGGTTTAATATAATCTTAAAAATATTACTTTTCATGCGCACATTTTTCCATGTAATCCATGATTTTTCCGGGCATTGATATTAATTTAGTATAAATGCTGAAAACCGCATTAAAAATATTAAAAAGAAAAAATTTATATGCAATTGAGTAAAAAAACAATAAAAAACCTGATTATCTATAATCAATTTGGATAAAATGATAAGTGATAAGCAAAGTTTGATTGACAAAAATGATAAGATATCATCAGAATTTAAATGTTAAAAACTGCATACAAAAATATTAAACAGAAAAAAGTTATAAAGAATAAGATTTATTACTAGAAGCATTAGTCGGTCACTCACTTATGTACTTATGTAGTTAATCTCCCTTTTTAGGACTTCACATATTTTAATGTAACTTTTTTCTAGTAAACCAAAATTCAAGCTTTTTTTTTTTCAAAATGTTGCTAAGTAGGTGTTCTATCTAACTCTGTAAACTTTTTAAAATTTAGTTGAGAAGTGACTTAGTGGTGAAGCTTGAAAGCTGCCTAGCTTCACTCAATGTCGGACTTATATATTCAACAACTGCCATGGTTGAATGATTATAAAAGATATTTTATAATCCATAGAAACATGTAAAATGATAAAATAATTTTTTTCGTGTTATGAGACAATGTTTCTGTGAACTATATCTTCTAGCTATTTTTAAATGATTTATGTTAAATTTTTCTTCTATAATAAAATCTGATCCTCCCAAAAAATTTATTATTGATATTTTTAATTAGAATAGATATTCTAATCAGAAACACACAACATATTTTATTCATATAAATATATTTAAAAGTGTTACGAATATCATCAGTTTGTTATTACTTACACTATCAGCCTATTGTCCTCATCTTTGTTGTTACCACAACATTTCAGTCATTATACCCTCTGGCCTTCATCAGGTGTATATAGATCTTGGTAACCTACACAAGCCAAGGTTTTAATTAACTAGGCTATTGTACCATGGGACAATCCTGAATCCAAAGATTGGGGCCTTATACTTTATATTGCTGTTGTCTGCCAGCCTGCTGCTGACATTCTACTGATGTGGTCACTCTTGATCCCCGTCATTTTAATTCATAGATTTTATTTTGCAGCTTAAATTGGATGAGGTTATTGTATCCTCTGGCCTTTATCAAGTGTATATAGATTTGGATAACCTAGACAAGCTAAGACTTTAATTTACAAGATTTTGTCCCATAGGACGACCCTAAATCCAGAGATTGGGGTCTTATAGTTTATATCATTCTTATCTGTCTGCCCGCTGCTGACATACTACCCATGAGGTCACTGCTAGTCCCTGACATTTTGATTCTCAGATTATATTTCATAGATTATATTGGATGAGGAGTTATCGTTATTTATATTATTTACACTCAGACTATTAACCTCATCTTTGTTGTTACAATGTTTTGGTAGTTGTGTCCTCTGACCTTCATCAAATACTTGTTGACCTGGCTAACCTTCAGGAAATTTCAAACTGAACCCTTTATTTAATCTATGGGGGTAGATTGTTCTACCACAGAAAGTACTGACAACCTACTGCAGGAAAATTATATCAAGTCAGTCATGTCTCTTTTGAGATATAATCGCCCAAGCATGTATCACATATGGCACTTGACTGACTGAGATGAGATAGAAGACAGAATAATTAGTAAAATTTGCAGACATTTACCATCATAATCTAAAAACAAAATAATAACAAGCAAAAACATAAAAACAAGTTTTATGCTTAAAAAGTTAATTTTAATTCTGTATTTTTCTTCATATTTTTTTTTGCCATTCCGTTTTTTTCCCTCTAGCCTCCCAGTCTGCCTTCATCCCTACGTCTCAAAAAGTTGAATTAGCAAAACTGGTGGCACAAAACAAAAAGTGTGAGTCATAAATAAATGATGACTATGTATACAAATAATCACATTTTCAACTGCATAGATGGAATTATCTAAGAATTATACTGTAAGGGCAGGGCGGCGCATCTATAGGTGAGTGAGGGGGTGTCACAGGTCAAAAAAAGATGGGAGGAATGTGGTTGCTGGTGATAGGTTTTTAACGCAGGAAAAGAAATCTGACCCTGTCCTACATTTATAAAAGGTGGTAAATAATTTCCGATTGATTTTTTTCGTCTGTTTTTCTTCTGGTGTGTAATGCCATATTGAAATCAAAATGTCAAAATCTGGTTAGGATAAGAAATCGTGGGTCAGAAGATCTGAAAAGGTTAGTACAGAAAGAATAACCAATATTACACAGACGTAAAAGATGATAATATTATGCAAATTGTACTATTAGCTATTTCCTTATTAAGAAACATTTATTGATAGAGATTCATTGACCAAGCAGCCAGTGCTTGGTCAATAGAAACATAATAACATCGCCAATAGAAATGTTATAATAACATCTATAAAACAACAAATATAACCTCCATTAAAACAATTTTTAGGGTTTACAGACATATTATAGTGTATGATCACTGAAGTTAAGCAACATCAAACCTGGTCGGTACCTAAATGGATGACTGCTTCGAAATACCAGATGCTGTAATCATGGATATGTAGATGGTGTAAAGAGAAACAGTTCAGAATTGTTAATCAGAGATCCAAGTTTCAATTCCAGTTGGGTTTTTATATTTATTTCCATGTAAATATCCTTAGGAAAAGGCATGAAACCACCTCTTTTCCTCCCAGCTGTGAGTAAAACTTGTATTGATATACCATTATCTCAAAAAATAAAAAAATAACTATTTAAAAATATGTTATGGATTTAAATAAGGTTTGATAAGCCATCGAAAACAAATCAATCATCAAAACAATTTTGGGGGAAAATTTGTTTCTCAAGTCCAGTAAATGTTAGTACTCTTTCCAGTATTGATAGGAGGGTTTCCTTTCTAATTTTTTTTTTTTCTTTTTCAAGTAGTGTGGAATGTCAATATGTCGATGACATCATTATTTTCTCTTTGGGTTACATGTGCTATCCGTTTAAGTTGTTGCTGCTGTTGAAAGTCTTCAGGTGAAATGATTTCTATTATTTGGTACAGTTGTTTTTTTGCAGCATCAACCCATGATGTTCAAAAAAAGATGGTCCTACAGGGCTTCATTCACTCAAAGTCATTTCTAATCATCAATCTGAGACAGTGGTTGTATACAGCTGACAGTTGAGATATTTTTGAACAAGTTTGGCATCATGCATTACAACCAGATGAAAGTCTTGATCTGACGAGGCTATTTAAGAACATGAAGACGGCAGTGCTACAGGCAGATGCAAGATTTATCGAGCATTCTTACTCACAGAATGAAGCTGGAAAAATAAAAAGAGAAAGAGAGGCGAGGTTGCTTAGAAACACCTGGGTCACTTGCCAGCTGCCAACGTCTCTAGTGAAGTGAAGCCAAAAAGACAATGTCTTTTCTATATAGAGCCTCACAAACCATCTAAAAATCTACAACAGACATGGAAAAAACTCACAAATCTTTGATCAAAGAGCTCAGCTATCATAATGAAGACGATGTGTGTGTGTTTCAGGCAGATAGATCTATCTATCGCCCGGTTCACACTCCACCCACGTCTATTGAACAGGTTAAGAGGCTCATCCCTTGTTCCCTGTTTAGGATGTGGTTTCCGGCTTTCTCTTTTCCAATCTTCTCACTTTTATGTAGCCCCCTGCACATCAGTGGCTTTACCACCTTGCTCGGGGTGATACGATTAAAAAAAAAAAAAAAAAAGTTTTGGCCAAATAATTTGACTTTCATCTGATCACAATATCTTCCACCATATGTTAAGATGCTACTGATTGGCATATGAATTTGCAAAAGAACATATTTTTGAAGCCACCTTGTCTTTCAAAACCATTTTTGTGCAGAACAACAGAAATTAGACTAGTCTACATTTTAATGGTAAAGTTATGGATAGCAGCTCAGATTGAGGAATTGAAGAGCTAAATTCGAATTCCATTCAAATCCATTGCATTCACTTATGTGCTAATGCCCATGGGAAAGTTATGAATCCATCTCTTCTACCCCCCAGCTATGGATAAATAGCAAAACAGAGTAGGTCCTACAGTCTTAGGTGGCAACCAGTCTAGGAGAAAGAAGAACTCTGAATTCAAACCAGTCTGGAGAGGGTTGGGTTCTGTCAGGTTGTCATGCCCTAAACAAATAAAACTTATACTATGAATGCTGTATGTGTGGTGCCCCTATGACACTAATGAGTCATGAAATAAAATAAAATAAAATAAATATTAACTCCTTCCTCAGTGACTGAAGTTTGAAAATCTTTCAAATTTACAAAGACATATCTTCAACATGATTGGATTAATGTCCTCATCTTTGCTGTTATCCTCTGGTCTTCAGGAGTATCTTGATCCAGATAACCTTCAGGGAATTTCAAATTCTCTTCAGGTAGAAATAAAGGTAATTATCTATTAAGGATTTGATTGTGATGCCTTGAACATCCAGGAAAACCATCTGATTTTGATTTTCTTCTTCCACTGGGAACCTTATTGAGGGATTCATTTTCATCTTATCAACAATGTTGTTAGTATATTCCAACTTATCAAAAACTGTTAATTACGCTATTCATATTAGGACTATTGCCCTCATCTTGGTCTTAACCATTATGCCTTTTGAACTTGCTCAGGTGTGTGTGTGTGTGTGTGTGTGTATTAGGACATTGAATGTTCTTGATGATTTTTCATGAAAAGTACTGTTTTATTTACAAAAATTAGTAAGAAACATGTCACTGAATAAAAACAGACAAGAACAACTCATACTAATTGGCAATAGTCAAGAGAGCATGAAAATCTTGGAATTTTACACCCATTAAAAAATTACTTTACACAGACAAATTTCTCTCTTCCTTTTTAATGACTTATTTGTTAGAATCAGCATGACTAATTAGTAACAACAAGTTTTAACCATTGAAAATACTAGTTTTCCTACTTTAAATTTCTGATGAATTTTAATTCTTCCATTAATGATTAAATAAGCTCATGACAAGTTCTGCAACAATAAAATATCTGTAGAAATTCCCTATCGTTACATTAAATATTTGAGCTCAAAAACAAAATATTGCAATAACAACCATAAATGTGAATGATGATCATTATTTTCAGAAGAGTAAAATGAAAAAATTTGAAATTGGCGTTTCCCATTTCACTGAATCAGATGTTAGCATCTTTGATATGTCTTATCTTCTGATGAAATTAAAACAAAATAGTCCATTATTTACAAGCAGACTTCTCACTTTTTCTTTTTTCACTGAAACCAAGTAGCATCTCTGATAAATATTTTGTTTTTCTGCACAATCAAAACATCTTATTATCTATTAGGTATTGGCAGGGCATTATAGCCCTGCAAATTAACAAAGGAAAGGACAAGCACAATTATAATATGATTCTAAGAAAATAGTTGATACCAAAGCTTCTTAGTAAATAAAAGATTGTTTTTTACAGTTTATCAACCGTTCATTGGTTATTTAAAGCCAACATAGCTTGGATTGCAAGAATAATTATTTTTTGGAGTGAATATTGCATTAACAGTTTTTGAGAATAACAATGATTTTTTTTCAGGCACAAGTCCTACTTTTTAATCCATAGATGGAGGGAGGAAATAAATTCATACCTTTCCCAAGAGTATTTGTGCATAAATAAATGTAAAAAACCTGACTAGAATTTGAACACAGCTCTCTGATTTCTGATTCTAAGCTGCCATCCATTACACTATCCACACATCCATCAGTAAAAAAAATAAACAAAATTTGATTTTAGCAATGACCCAAAAGACCTATGAAATTTATTTTCTTTAACTATGTACAAAGAAAAATTGGAGAGTGAGAATGAGAGAACATTTACAAATGCAAGTTTCAAGTTTATACATCCCCCCCCCAATACTGGAATGCTAAAATACAACACATTGCATTTTTTCATCTTGGGAAATTAAGTCAAAATAAAAGTCAAATTTAATGACACTATCCTGGATTTAGTAAGAAGATATGTACAAGAAGATATTTGCAGTAAAAAGGTTTATGATAGCTTGTGTGTGGGTGGAGAAGGATGATAGGTATATATGGTTAGGGAAGTTCTACTGGATTTTGAATGTCGTCATGTGCCTCAGAAGAAGAAAGATTATCTTCTTAGTAATTTTATTAGACAACCTCTGTCACCTGGTGTAACATGCATGACATGTGTACACTGATCAGTAAAATGACATTTCTGTTTTAAGCCAAAGGGAACAGACGGTCGTGTGTGCATGCTTATATATATATATATATATATTCACACACATTTTTAAATATTTATTTTTTAATATGGTTTCTATCACTGTGAGATATTGTTTGAAAGAAAGACTAAAGCATACTGTACAATACACTACATTTATGTTTGTAATATATATATGTATATATATATATATATATACACACACACACATGTATGTGTGTCTGTGTATGTATTATATAATAAAAATAAGGATGTGAAAAGAACAATTCTTGATGGTGCCTTTCCATGATTTAGAAGTTTCATATATATATATATATGTGTGTGTGTGTGTTCATACTCACATACTTATGTATATATAAACGTGTGTGTGTATGTGTGTGTGCAAATATTCTCAGGGTGTATCCATAGAAGAGACAAATTAAATAAAAAAGATGAGGAAAACTATTCTTTAACTAAGAATAGTTTTGAATAGTTTTTCTTCATCTTTTTTTAGTGTGTGCGTATGTAAATATTTTTGGGTGCTTGCTTTTCAGAACTAAGACTTGATGTGCAATGTATATGAATTGACCTTTGGCAACAAGAGGTAAATCATTTTCCATGAGATATGCCCACATTAAATTAAACTCTTCCCCTGACATGCATTAATACTCGATGTACACAGACATGGCACCTGGTGACTAAATCCCTACCTTCTTCTCGGAGAGTACTTAGTGACATCTTGTGAACAAATTATCACTGGAAAGTTTACAAATGAGGCTCAACGTGAAAGGGATTAAAGAAAGACAAAACAAAAAAAAAATTAATGTCCCCTAAAACTTATTTCTCTTACTCCCTACAAAAAGGTGATTTTTTTTTTAAATTTATTTTTTATGTTTTGGAAAATATGGAAACATTTGTTTGTAGCTTTCTTTATTTGTACATATATCTGTATCTATAGGAGAAGAGGGATCAATATTGGAGAGTATTTGTGGGGACATAGGAATCAACACTGCATAGTTGTAGTACAACTGGCATAATTGCCAAAGTTCTTAAACAATAAGAAAAGAAAGAAAAACAATTAAAGCAAAATATTACTAGGCAAACAATAAATATGCAAGTCAAAAGTAGGCAAAACAATGATAATAAAGCAAGAATTGTGTTCACGCTCAAAAAGGATACAGTCAAGGGGTTATAGCGCTCTCCCTTCAAGACAAGAAAGAACAAAAATAATAAGGAGGATGAGACCAAAAACGGGTCTATTTTTATTGGTTAGGAAGAAATCTCAGCAACATTGAAGTTTCACACCATAAGTGATCTTCAGAAGATTTGACACTCATTTGTAACATGAAACTGACAGCCACTATGCAGCGTTGATTTCTGTATCCACTGTCTGTCTCTCAAAAGTATAGAGAGAGAGACAAGCACACACACACAAATGGGTCACTCCAAAAGTTGGTTGGTTGATTTTGTTTAATAGCATATCAACACCTCTATGGGTTATATAATGTCAAAATCTAAATATTTTGAACACAATTTTATGGCTTTAATTAAATATATTTTGAATGCAACTGTAAAACTTCAACTTCAGATAAAATGTAGTTTTGGTTATTTTACTATACATATGTATTTTTGGTCCATTTTACATAAAAAATGTTTTGCTGATGTTTTTACGATGAAAATGTATTTTTATAGTTTCACAGGGTTTTGTTTTTGTTTGTGTGTTCATTAATTACTCATAGCTGGGGCCCTAACAGGTGCTAGCACCCATTGTCAAAGTTTACCTGGAAACACAAAAATGAGTTGAAATTAGTTAAAATGTAATGACTTTAATGAGATAATTAAAGTAAAAATCAAGTGTTCAGCCACTTAACATGTAAAAATTGTCCAAATGTTGTATATATCCGAAATGTTGTATACATCCGAAATGTTGTATACATCTAAGCACTTTCAGCTATTCTATTAATCATTATCAAGAATTCTTTTAAACACTCAATATGTAGATTTTTATATATGTGTATCTATAGTAGTTTGTTGGTTTTGTTTAGTGGCATATCAACATCTCTATGGGTTATTTAATGCCGAAATCTAAATATTTTGAACACAATTTTATGGCTATAATTAAATATATTTTGAACACAGTTGTATACCTTCAACAACATAAAATGTCTTGTTAGTCATTTTACTTTAAAATATATTGATGGTAAATTTTTATATAAAAATGACTTGCTGGTATGTTTCAATATAAAAATGTATTGATGGTATTTTTATTGTAAAAATATATTTTTATTCTTTCATATTGTTTAGTTTTGGGGTTCACTATTTTCCCATAGCTGGGACCCTAAAAAGTGCTACCACCACACACTCCAAAAGTAATATCTGATGTAGTCAACTGATTGTGGTATAGCAATAGAGCCTTCGTCACAATAATTCTTTTGGGCTTTTTACAGATCTGGCAGAATGGCATCTGATATAAAAGTATGTCCTTGAATTTCTCCTTATAAAAAAAAATAACTGATATTTGTCAAACTTCTGCAAAGACCAAACAGTGCATGTGAACACAGGTGGTGGGTATTGTGTTTTATTAGTGGTGACAATGATGTGTATGATAAGACATGTTTGTGAGCATGCTATACAGGCTCTTCTTTGTTACAAGTGAAAATGCATAATAAGTGACAGGAGACAAATATTATGTTGTAGCTGAAAACCTGCTCTATCCAATGACAAGATTGCAATCCCAGCAATTATTGTCATTTCAGTAGAAAAAAAATAATGTGTAGTGTATAGATGGTTGAATTTGATACCATGCATGATATCCATATGAAAGTGTCAATCTGACAAGGCTATCCTCTCTTTTGCAATAATTATGTCATCGAGCTGGGAAGAATATATATACTCTCTATTATAATAAAAGCCACTGTGTATAAATTTGGGCATATATATATATATATATATATATATATATATATATATACTAGCTGTATAGCCAGGCATTACTCAGGGTTTTTCCAGTGGTTATGTTGAAATAGTAAGGTCAAGTGCTTGTTCAAAAAGCTCCAGTATGAGGTTGCTGTGATGCGTAAGTTAAAAAAATGCAAAGTAAGTATTGGTTTTTGCTGTATTTGTAAAACAGGACCATGATCTATAAGTTACCTGATTTTGATTGAATTTGCATAAGGTATCTTGGAGGAGAAGCGTTCATAAATTCTAATCCTTTTGGTGATTTCTGTTGTACCCTATAAATTGATTTTCTCAACACCACCTGTACCCAGACTTTTCTCTCACTGTAGCCCCACACCCATTAGTGGTGGTCCCACCTTGCTTGGGATGAAATGATCAAAAAACATACAAGTCCTATAGTACAGTATTTACATTATTCAGACTATTGTCCTCATCTTTGTTGCCATTTGTATGATGTTTCAGCCATTGTACGCTCTGGCCTTCTTCAGGTGCTAGGAATTTCAAACTGAACCCTTTATTACAATCACTGGGATATATCATTCTTATACCTTGCCTAAAGTCTCTTCTGGTAGTCATGAGTTATCTCCCTCTAACACCGTAAGTTATTTGCTCACCACTGCTGTAGCCTGGTATTGAACTCACAACTCTTTGGTTCAAGTCACAAGAACTAACCAATGTCTATATCCACTAGGCCATGTGTCCTTAAGAACACATGGCCCAGTGGATATAGACCAAAACGTTGTACAAATGGCAACAAAAGATGAGTACAATAGTCTGAATAATGTAAATACTACCTCATCTCAGAAATATAGACAAATCGAATGATCAATTAGTAAACGTCATACAAATAGCAACAAAGATGAGGACGATAGTTCGAATAATGTAAATACTGTAAATATTACCTCATCTCAGAAATATAGACAAAGAATACAAGTCCTATCTATTATCCAGTGTAGGTGGTTTCACATTGACACCATATGGACATCACTAAATACATTTTTTTTTTGAGAGGTTGAAGCCTTTTTTTCAGTAACAAATGATTTTCCAACAATGTGACGTATGTTTATAGTAAAAATCTGAATAAAAAATTAAACAAAAATTACTCAGAAGTGCATTAGCCAATTTATGAATGTTTCTTGCAGAACCTAGTATCTATTGTGGAACCTTAAGGTTGTAGGTGACACTAGTTAAGAAACATTGGTTTAAAGCAAATATTTCTTTAAAAGTGGATCAAATACAATTAAGTTAGGAAAATAATTATATCCCAGACAATGAAAAGTAATCTTGCTAGCTGTATAATATTAGCAGGTGTATACAGAAAGTATGAAAGAAAACCATGCAATTGACTTATTAGAGAGAGAGAGAGAGAGAAACCACTATGTAACATGCATATCCATTACACAAACCAATCATTTCAAGTGTTCTTAAACAAATTTCTCAGTTTTTTCACATGTTTTTTTTTGTAAATTAGTTAGTTGTAAATTTTAAAGCATGCAATTGTTTTTCTTCGTGAATAGATCAAATTTAAAAGTCATCCGTTTGTAGTGAGTGGATGTTTTTTTTTCCCCCAAGAAAGTTCAATACAATGAGAAAAGGTGTTATGTAAACAGAAACAGAAAATACAATTAAATATTTCTTATTATATATTACAAATAAATATATGTAATGTCTGTATAGATTATATGCATAAATATATTTTCCCATATGATGAGGCAGATATCTACACCTCCAATTATATAATTCTCACTCATTCATATGTGTGTGTGTGTGTGTGACATGTACAGATGTTCAGTTGAATACAACAGGCATATATTTTGATCTTCAATGAGAAAATTTAAATTACAAGAATAAAAACCATCAAAAATGTACATAATTTTGGAACAAAAGAAAAACTCTGAGAATGAACTCATCTATCATTTTGCAGTAACAGGAATAAAAAGAAAAAGAAAGAAAAAAATGAAAAAAAAGAAACTAAATTGTGTCAGAGAACTGAAAGTACCAATAAAAGCTAGTAGACTAAGAATCAACCAAGTATAGAACAGATAATAATGAAACTAGTGGACCATGAATAACAAATATACTTTAGGGCTCCTAAGTGAGGAAGGGGGGAATAACACTTCATGATTTAATAAATCAATTTAGAAAAAAATAAAATTCTGCAAAGAATTTGCAGAAAGGAAATTTCTGTCTTGAAACCTGAAGGAATAGCATTCAGGGCTTTTGATAATAGAATCAAAGGACTCAATTATCACCTGATGCCAGGATCGATACATTGAATCAGGGTAAAGGTGATGAATTTTATATAAGGGCTGAGATGAAATTAGAGAATTAGCAAAACCTGCCAAGATTAAGCACTGAGTAATCAGTGTAACATTCAAGGTGATGAATTCCTTTTCTGATTCTGTGTTGAAGTTTCTGATTGCAAGAGAAATAATAATAATAATAATAATGAGTTGTCCCAAAAAACAGGATCAATGTAAGAAAATGAATCCAGATAATGAGGCTGACTTATTTGCTTAATACAAAGAGCAAAAGAATTCTGGAGGAATTAAAATTAACAAACGATAGAACCTCCTTGGTTGATGGTGAAGCTCTTCACAGGTGAACAGTCAAAGTGCAACAGATCATTCATATAGATAGATATAAGACAAATGTTATTGAATACGGCAGCCATTTTATTTCAATTACTTTTATTGATCAACTTTTCCAAAATTTTAATAATCTGGATGTGCATGGGTGGTGCAGTGGATATCGTCTCAAGAGAAATCAAAGAGCCGAGTTCAAATTCCAGTTGAATTTGCTGCATTTACTTAGTGCAAATACCCCTGGGAAAGAAATTAATCTGTCACTTCTCCCTCCAGCTATGGGTTAAATAGCAGAACTGGTTGAGTTCTCTAAACTTGGTTGACATCAGTCTACCCCAGAAAGTAATGGCTACCTACTGCAGAAAAATCTTCTGGCCAGTCAGTCATGTCTCTTTCAAGACATGATCACCTATGTGTGTATCATGTATGGCATTTAACTGACTGACTGAATAATCCTTCTCAGATAAGGAAAAAAATTCCATCAGAAATTGTCCAAAGTTCATTCTGGAAGAATATGGTCCAAACTTTTGAGTTTCTTAAGTCATTATTCAAGTAGGAAGAGACAAATGGCGAGTTTTATATCATTGGTTATAGCGCAGTAACATGGACAAGGTAAGGTGTCATGTATCACAATATGGATCATTTATATTTCTTTATATACACATTTGAGGATGCGGCTTCTTAAATTAGAATTGTTTTTATTTATAGACGGTCGTTTTTAGATCTATGTGTATTGCTTTGAAGATCATAAGTCGGATTTTACTATTTAATTTTGCTAGTATTTTGGTATTGTTTGTGTGTAACTGTTTAATACTACTACAGTCCTTATACTGCTTATTAATGAGTTGCCTGATGGAACTCTGCTTCAATAGGTAGCAGGTGAGTCTCTGTGAGAGTGTGGTTGTGATGTACCCTATGTAAGACTTTTTGTGTTTTTAATTTACAGAGAAACACCACCTGAGTGGGCAAGTATACTCATACACAACATTGGTCCTGTTAAGCGGATTGTTAAGTTTGGGATATATTATTGTTAATAACTAGGTTGCTAGCTTTGAATTTTTTTTCAGTAAATAATAAATCTGTTGTATTTGCTTTTACCAACTGGTAATTATATATATATATATATATAAGGAAAACTAAACATGTCATTTAAATTGTTATAAATTATAATTCATTTCAATGAGCTAAATTAGCTCATTTCATCAGACCACACAATATTCGTTCCATTCGGTACAAAGATTAAGAACAGTGACATTAGTGTCATCAGAGTTGGGGACATGCAGACCAGTCGCGAAGATTTTGACCACCAAGTCGTTAAACGCCCACTCCCAATCCCATGGATACGTATGTATATGTAACCCCATATATTAACACATTCACGTATACTCATTTATATCTACATACACACATGCCCATACATGCACATATGTACATACAAATGCGCCTGTGTTTATACTTATTTATACCTATAGACTTACATCCATCCATGCCCACATATGAATCTTGCGTTCATATACTCACATATATATTTTTATAAAGACAGGATTTCCTTGTGTATAAATAGTGCTACATATATTTAAGTATACTAACAATTTCCACACAGACTCACAAATTACGCATATATTTTTATACTTACACACATCCCCACATACATACATATATCTACCTATAGATATGTCCATATTTATATAAGTGTGTGTGTACATAAAAATGTATTATTTATACATACATTCATCTATTTATATCTACATATAATTGTGTCTTTACACACTCATACATCTATGAGGAGCAGATCCATGCACACATGTATACATATGTATATATAAACAACTTTTTAATGTATATCTATTAATTTTTTATATCTGCTCTTTCTTGTTTATATATTTTAAATGTTTTTTTTCTTATGCAGTAAATATTCACAATTCGTTACATTTACTTTATAAAGGTACTCAATACAAAGTAGAGCAATATATTTTAATATTTTTTATCAGTAGTTATAATAAAAACATTTTGTATTTCTACACAAAAGCTATTATGTTTCAGTACTGTTGATTGTACTTCATCGGGCAATGTAGTACAATCAATAGTATTGAAACATAATAGCTTGTGTGTAGTAATACAAAATTTTTTTATTATAACTACTGATAAAAAATATTAAAATGATTTTGTGTGTGTATGTGCGTGTGTAAAACGTTTCTATATCATAAACTTTTATTATTATTATTATGGTAATTTGCTACATGAAATATTTATGAAGCATTGAACATAAGGAAATATTTTATAAGTAAATGCAATTGTTTAATTACTTCAAGAATTATCATTTTATTATTTGCTTGACAGAACCCCGACAAGTAGACTGAGTAATTCCTAAGATGTCAGCCCATAAATTACCACAAGCAAAATATGAATTTTTTTACTGTATACAGTAAGTAAAAGATTATAAAAAGGATACTCAATGAATGACATTTGTTACATCATAATTAATAAAAACAGAAACATAAATAAAAGTGTATATAATACCATAATATTCAGTCAGTTAAATGCTATACATGCTTGGGCGATCATGTCTTGAAAGAGACATGACTGACTGGGCAGAAGATTATCCTGCAGTAGGTTGCCACTGCTTTCTATGGTAGACTGGTTGCCAACCAAAACTATAGAACCCAATCTGTCCTGTTATTTAACCCATAACTGGAAAGAAGAGAAAGATTAATACCTTTCCCAAGGGTATTTGTGCGTAAGTGAATGCAAGGAATTCAACTGGAATTCGAATTTGGCTCCCCAACTTCTATTTCCAAGCCGATATCCATTGCACCACAACGCACATCCCATAATATTAGTGAGCACAAATTATAAGACAAAATGTTTTAAATTTGCATTGTTTATTGAAAATCATGCTAAAACCTGTATAATAATATATTACATTATAATATAGTCCAATTGTTCGATATAATTTCCCTTTGAAGTAAATGGCCCAATGATTTAATATTAATGTGCTTGTGCCTTGCATCTTGTCCACATACAATTTGTAAAGCTTTAATAAATTATAAATTTTATAAGGCTTTCATTGTTCATCGGAATGACATTCCAACTCTATGATTTTTAATGTAAACTTAATCTTATAAGCTCATTTTCTCAATATTTTCTGCCATTATTTATCATATCACACCCTAAATTTCAAATCAAGTCTAATACCATGGTTTCAAAATGGTTCCATGCCCTATTGGTCAATGAATACCAAATGTTTCCTTATATGAAAACAGCTACTATTGCCATTGTAGTCTATTAACAACAGACAGTAAGTTAGAAAGAATTTTCTGCAATAAGTTAATTTGAAAAGACTGATGGTAACTATATTATTTTTCTTTTGACGTTATGAAATTCCTACATGCCCAAATTTTAGAAAACAATTTTCGGATTTATCCAGAACTATCAAAATTAATAAAGAAACTTTATTTGCCTATAAGAAATTCATGTTTATAAAATTTTCATGTGTTACTTGTTTTGTTTTTCAAAATAAAGAAAAGTCCTTTGTAATCAGGTAATGTTTGATATACAGAAGATACCCACAAACATTTCTTTTTATTTATGAACTACTTTTACTCACAAGGAAATTAAAAAGCGAAAATTTTATTGTTTATTGAAACAAACATTGTAAGAAAACAGAACTTTGGTATTTTTTTCAGTTTGTTTAGTATGATCTGTTGGAAGATAGTCAAAACAAAAAGACTATTTATATATCTAATTTTTTAAACAAATTATTTTATGACAAGACACACATATTTCAAGAGATAAAAAAAAAACTAAAAAAAAACTTGAGATGTTTTATAACAATAGAGAATAAATAAAAGACAACAGGATTTGATTAAAATGAAAATATTTTCCCAAGTCGACAATTATGTATTTTTAAATAGTATTTCTTAAGAAAAAAATACAAGTCAAAAATGAATATTGCTTGACAATGCTTCATCTAATCAAAATTCCAGATAATATTACTACTACTAATACTACTAGTGGAAATAAAGCATTTGAAATGAAGATGAAAGAAATCTTTGTTAAAAATGAATAATGCCTGACAGTTCATCTAATCAAAATTCCAGATAATATTACTATTTTCATGGGTTTATTTTTATTACAGCAAAATTTGAAATTGTATAGAAACCATGACAACTTGTTTTAAAGATATATAATCTTTTATATACTGTGTTCTTTCAATATGTGAATGATAATGCTCTCCACTACTTCCTATTCTTTGTAGCTCTAAGCAATGTTTATCTTTTTACTATCTCTCCTACACTCTCTTGTGCCATCTATTTATACACACTTATCGAGTTGTCTCCCCTTATAGGGAGCACAATGACACTATAGAATAGAGCAAGTTTTCAGTTACAAAAGCAGTATTTTATCAAATGACTACTTCCACTGGCTATGCATTTTTGCCAGTCAAGAACAAGATCCTATATGGCACAGTTGCAAACCTCTACACTAGTAAAATTGACTTATTTTTCACACACACACACATCACTGTTACCAATGTCAAAATACATTACTCGCTGACTGTGCCCAGTCAGTTAAGTGCCATAAGTAATACACGTTAGTGCAATCATGTCCCAAAAAAGACATGAATGACTGAGCAAAAGATAGCCATTACTTTCTGTGGTAGACAGGTTGCCAACCAAGGCTATAGAACACAATATGTCCTGCCATTTAACCCATAGCTGGAGGAAGAAGTGACAGGGTTAGGAAGCAAGATTAATTAGGATTAGTGTTAGGGATCAGAGTTAGGGTTAAGACGCAAGGTTAGTTAGGAACAGTGTTAGGGATCAGAGTTAGGGTTAGGAAGCAAGATTAATTAGGATTAGCGTTAGGGATCAGTTAGGGTTAGGAAGCACAGTTAGGGTTAGTATTAGGGATCAGAGTTAGGGTTATGAAGCCAGATTAGCATACACATTAAGTATATAGTGAGAGAGATAAATAATTTAAGATTCATACAAACAAACAAAAAATGCAATAAAGTAAAGGAGCTAATTATCACTGGTGGTCATTTAGGCCATGGAGAAAGTAAAGATGATGAATGGACAGTCAAGAAGGGAAGAGGGAGTAAAAAATAATAAAATAAAATAAAAAATCTAAGATTGATAATGGTGACAATAACAAAGACGTTGGCTATGATATTTTCAAAAGACAAAGGCAGAAATGTTATTGCCATTTCTGGCAGCAAGGTTAGAAAAACTTTGGCAACTTGGAGTTTTCTGCTCAAGCTCAGGGAAGGGTGGAGGCTAATCACCCAGAGAGTTGATAACAAAGATTGTGCTATCGACATTTTGAACCTGATCTACAAACCTCTTTCTACCTCAATTTAATCAACAACTTTGACTCAAAACAAAAAACAGTATTCAACAACAACAACAACTAGTTTACCCTTGTGTTTGTAGGTGCAGGGCCATGCATTTACATTTAAAGAAAATCACAAATATATACACTGACATTTCTCATAGACAATGTATATATATATATATATATATCTACAAACATGCAAATAAAAATGGGGGCCTCTATTCATTCTATGCAATTTTCACAAAACAGACAAAAAAAATTAGACAAATATAGAAACAAAAGTTAAAAAAATATTAATCAAAAATTAATAATGATAACTGACAATGCTTCATCTAAAAAAAAAAAAAGTGAAGATGAAAGTAAATACTAGTTAAAAATTAATAATAAGTAAGTCTACCATTTGTACATTCATCAAATATTGCTACTACATATGGTTGTGTGCTTCTGCTTTATATCTAGAGACTTTTGACCAAATCAAACAAATCTGCAACATTATTGGTCCTGACCCAGTATCTTGGCTTCAGTCTTTTTCCTACCACAATTATATAGCTTCACTTTGCTTGTTCTATAAATATTTTCCCAGTAATTCCTCTGATCAGCTTTCATTGTTAATACCTCGACTTCACAAATTTAAGCACAATACTAGATTAGTAGCTGGGTTTCAAAATGCTTAACTGTAACCATAAATTGTAATAGTTTCTGTTCTAGGTTCCTGCTTTCTTGTTGGCTATACAATCTACAAAAGTTTAAATGTAATGTCATCAACATTATCTAAGTGAGATTTATGTTAGAATAAGACCATTCAAATATTCTAATTGGAGTATAGAGAAACAAAAAGGATACATGTAGACTTAACATTATTGAGAAACAGTTGAAATTTCTAGGACACTTAATGAGGAAAGAAGGCTTAGAAACTTTGACTTCCACAAGACATATTGAAGGTAAGGACAGAGAAAAACAGCAAATAACTCGTGTCAATGTTTTGTGCACTAGCAATTAGGAGAAATAGCATAAAAAAAATTTCATTAAGAGTTACAAAGTAAAGGTAATTGTGGAGAATCATGATCACCCATGTCACAAAAAGAAAGTAATGACTTAATAAACATGCTGACAATATGATTAGGAAGGAAATGCTCATCAGTACTTGAAAGATCAATAACAATTACTTGGTGTGAGAAATTTTCATAGAAAGATTTTATATAAATTTCAATCAAACATACAACCGGCTGTTTGGTCAATGTTTCGATATAAAGAAAAAGCTAATACTACCATCAGAGATGAGGTGAACAAATACTACACGTAGATCCCCTCCCAATGGCCAAGGAGGGAAGAAAAGTGTAACTAGAGAAGAACTGGCTGCTTGGACAATGAATGCCAAATGTTTCCTCATAAAGAAAAGGCTAATATTACCATTAGAGATGAGGAGAACAGATACTACACTTTGATCCCATCCTGATGGCCAGAGTGGTAAGAATCATGTAACACAAATAGTACTGGCTGTTTAATCAATAAATACTAAATTTTTCCTTCTAAGGAAACAGCTTGATTACCAATGTAAACTAACCATTACTATAGAATGGGTGCTGAAGTTACTTCACAACACTAACATAGTGATATGTTAATGACGGCCTAATTATCATAGCTATGGTATAGCTTATATAAATGCCCATGCAATAAAAGTAGAACAGCCTTTGCTATACAAGGTAAATGACTACTGCTAGAATCATAAACTACAAAAGGAAAGCATACTCCATAAAAACAAAATTTTATCTTTTTTTTTGTCAGTCAAAAACAAGCATAAAATAGACTTTTTTTATCCCAGCATTAAAAAGTGATTTTTTGTTCTAATTCCTGTAATTGCAGGTTGAATATTTTGCATTTTCCTAATTTATTCAAAGAGAAAATACTTTATTACCGGACAGTAATTTGAAGTTCAGCCCATGAGTTTGTCACAAACTGCAGTGTGTTCTTTCTTTAATATAATAATCAGCAACAATAACATAAGAATAATGACAAAAATTAATTTGTTGCTCTTTCATCCCCTATCAGTAGATGGAAGAGTCTATTTACTCCTGGCAATTTAGCTGTGAATAGCCTTTCAGTCAGTTAAGTGCTATACGTGATACACGCTTGGGCGATCATGTCTCGAAAGAGACATGACTGACTGGGCAGAAGATTATCCCACAGTAGGTTGCCATTGCTTTCTGCAGTAGACTGGTTGCCGACCAAGGCTACAGAACCCAATCTGTCCTATTATTTAACCCATAACTGGAGGGAAGAGACGGATTAATAACTTTCCCAAGGGTATTTGCACGTAAGTGAATGCAAGGAATTCGACTGGAATTCGAACTCGGCTTCCTGAGCCTTTATCAGGCTGCAAAGGTACTGTTAGATAGGCCAGAGTTAATCTCAATTATGTTTTCCTAATACTCTCAAAAGGGAAAACTGCTATAAGTTATCAATTCAGATTATTATTGAAGATTTGAGGAAGACGCAAAGCACAATTTGCTCAATACCATGTGGCTGGTCATTTCTGATCGTATTCCATGTTTAACATCTTTACACAACATTGTTATTTTGATAAAACATCCTTAGTTCATTTGAACACTCTCTCTCTCTCTCTCTCTCTCATGTTTAGCTCAAGATGGTGGGTGGGATGAAGTGGAACATTTGCAAGTTATGCCAAAAATTGAAAATTAACAGAAGTCAATGTAATAAAGTACATTCAAAAATCAATTTGAAAAAAACAGATCATTCCATATATTGTTGAATAATCTTTCTTTCATAGATTCTGGAATAACCTTTATAACTTACATTCCAGAATAACCACTATTCCTTGCCCAAGAGAATAACCATAACAAAATCAAACAGAGACTCAGATGATCTTTTTCCAAAAATTTAAAATAAATAAATCAGGAAGATTTTTTTTATTTTTTAAGATATACATACAAGTCTCAGCAAAATATTCATAATGAAAACAACTAAAGCATTTCAGCTAGGTGTAATATATATAAATTAAATTTGTTTTTTATTTGTTTTTAAAAAATAAAAAACAAATTTAATTACATTATGCTCTACAATATTTTTTGTATTGAGCACTTTTTTAAAAAGTAAATGTCAGAGAAATTGTAATTCTAAAACTGTTCATTCTCTTGGCCTAGATATATCGGGTGTCTAACCATACTGATGAGCTGTGATACAGCTAAACAGGGCTGACATATTTTGGATGACACACACACACACACACACACACATATATATATATATACACACACACACACACAATGTGGTGGCTATGAGTGGTGCCATCACTTTATTTTTTCTCAAATATAGGCAATGAGGATGTTACTTTTTAGTTCTACCAGGGACGTACACTCTCTTGTGCAGTAGGCGTTACAGTAATATTTTGGTGATCTTTCATAATACGAATGCACACATACACACATATTCATAGTTCTGTCACAAAAAAGGTACATTGTGAAATAAATCATTTTTTCCACCTTATAATATGTATTAGATTTTTTCAATTCTACAGACATTTAGAGACTATTTTGGCAATAAGAATATATTTGTGTGTGTGTGTGTGTGTGTGTGTGTAAAGAAAGTATATAAAGCAAATTTCATAAGGCAATTTGCATAAATATAACACAATCAAGTCCCAAAATATTGCTTGTGTGTATGTGAGTGTGTGTGAAAAGTCACTCACCTGCAAGGTTTACATTTGCTCTTGCCACTCCCTTGATTTTATTCTCTACCCCGCCCCTTTAAAAAATAACTGATCAAAATTACCAATAAACCCCTCACCAAACTGACTTTCATCATTAGAGAAAAAACTTTGAGTGTTTAATGATAAAGAAAAGTTAGGATCAAATCTTACTTGCCCGGCTCCCCACCCTCTTGAACAAATGTTTTTATGGTTACCATAAAGCATCTGCACCTCTCTTCATGTGTGCATCCTGCCATTTTAACTTGATGAAGAGGACGGCTGCCAATTGACTTTGGGAAAAGAAAGGGTCACAGTTTGTTATTTAATTTAGGTGATTCAAGTTGGAATGAAAAAAAAGAAGAAGCAGAAAGAAAAAACAAGAATGGAAAACGTGTAAACTGTGAAGATGATTTGCAATACAAATGGGACAAGTGTGATTAGTAGATGACAAAAGTGGGGTTTTTTGCCAGTAAGCAAAATATAAGAAGCAAAAAAACAAAGGACATTTGTCATGGTTAGAAAGCAGAAAAATAATTACTAAATATATCCACCCCATAAAAAAAAAACATATATCTCTACACATTTGTGTACGTATATATATATATATATATATATACATACATACAAAGAAAATAAACCAAGCTATTGGTAAAGCATCAAAGAACAA
>JBBBDQ010029043.1:0-77500 GCA_037127315.1 Ascarosepion bandense | reverse complement strand
GGCTTTAATTTCAGTTGAAAATAAAGACAAAAATTCTCCAACATTTGGATATAATTTATATTGTTTAGAATGGCTCATGATTAAACATAATAGACATTCATTGTCTCTTATATTAACAATATATGTTTAAAAAATTATCTGCTGCCTCAATACACAATATATATATATATATATATATATATATATATATCCTACATCTATACTCAATGTGAAGAGAGCTGCATGAGAGCAAAGTATGAAGTGAGAAGAAGGATGGGATTCAAGGAGATAAGAGATGACAGTTGGCATTGCATTTAAACTCTTGGAGATTGTAGCTATCAGAAAAACAATAATACGGAAGAGAGCTCCACAGATGGGAAGTGCCAGATAAGAAGCTGTGGTTACACTTGATTGTTTTCATAGTAAAGGGGTGGGACCTTGTTGCCAGTCTAGTAGCTCAAGTAAATTCGCATAGGAGGAAGAGCTAAGCTTGTCAAAGCAGAATCAGCGAAAGTATTTGTAGAAGAGACAGAGGAAAGCCACGTCTTGTTGGTGAGAGAGAGGCTGGAGTCAGGCCACCTGGTCAGGATTGACTACATTACAAATTCTTCTTTGGATCTTGTCAAGAATTCCAAGGTGAACAGCAGGGGCACCTGACCACATATGACAGCAGTATTCAATGCATGGGCAGATGGTAAATTTGTAAATGTGCATGATAGATTCAGAAGAGAAGAACTTCAAGCAGGCAGGAAAGCAAGAAGCAGAGTGACAGTAGTTGTAGCATTTGGAGAGGACTGAGGAGAGTTCAGAGGCACATTTTTTAAAAACAATAACTGGGATTCCGCCAACTCCACTTGCCTTATGGGGATCAAGTTTTGAAATTATTTTAGAGCCCAGTGAGCCTCAGTTCTAGGTGGGAAGTAGGGTGCTGATATTCCAAATGAACTAAGTGAGGAGTTGGAGGCAAATCTGCAAGCAAAGCACTCAGCCTTGTCTGCTTTAGCTGTGAGGACCTCAAATTTATTTATTAAAGGAGAAATGGAAGGTTTGCAACTATTTAGCACACTTTTGTAGATCTGCCAGTCGTCTTTGGAGCCAAACTTGCGTTGTTATATATGCTTCATTCTGTCGGCAAACAACAGCTTAGCATCATTGAGGATCCTCTTACACTCATTGAGAGTAGAGGCAAATAGGCACGTATTATGGTCAGATGCTTATACTTAATAGCTTTGTTATTACATTGAACACTGTTTTATTAAAATCAGAAAAATTTTTATATATATGCATGTATTTGCATGCATATATATATATTATGATGGCTGGCTACTCATTTTCAAACATACCCATCTGCTAGGCTGGCTAACAAATCTCTGTTACAAATACCTGCTCAGGTACATTTATATTTGTTCAAAATCCACAGTGGCCACTTGTGTTTCATACTACAGCTATGTTGAGTGAATATTAGTGAAAGTTTTCTGGTTGAGTGTGTGCCTAATCTAGTATGACTAATATTTTAAATAAGGCCAGGCGGTGGAGAGACTATCAGTGACAATCACCTGTAACTTTGTAACATCAAAAACATCTCCAGCATCAAAATAGCTCCATCTACCCCAATTCCACCTATTTCATGGCTTTCAAACAATGCTTCTCCAGGCTAATAACACAAAAATGTCACCCCTCCCTGGTAAATCAACTATGGTGAGAGTCAAACACCACTCTCATGAAAGCAAATGCTCTAACCCCATGACCACACAACATAGTGGGGCAAAAATTACTTTACCATAGTATTATTTTATTAATACTCTTATTTCAACTTGCATATTCAGCATTAATTTTAAATTACAATTCGATGATCAAAAGACAATACTGTATCATTGTTGACAGGATTCAACAATTTAGATTCAAGATGCTGTGATAGTAATACAGGGTGGGATGCGTAAATTATCACCATTTTATATTTCTAATTTTGTGCATGTGTTGTTTGTTTTTGATTTTGTTGACTGCACAGTAGGGTCAGTTGGGCACCATCTGTGAGAAAAAATTCCCTTCACCAAAACTTTAGAAATAGCATGCTGTACTGCTTGACAAAGGCACCAGAAGATCTAATATGAACATTTTAGAGTGTTTGGGTGTCAATCTGATGACAGTGCAGAGGATTTGGAAAGAGTTAGATGAGTCTAATGATGATCATGAAGGTATGGCAGCTTGGAAAATTCACTGATTGTTCTGACAAGAAAAAATTCACAAATTTGTTGGTGAGGGATATGAAGACCTAGATCATGGCAGAATTCACCAACTTAAACAAGGAGACCATCCAGAGAGTTGCAGGAGATTCTAAAACTTTTTAGAGGCTGTGGTTGAAGCCAATGGTGATTTTATTGAATAAATTTACTCTCTAGTATTTCAAGATATGTTTGTGTAATTTTGGTAAATATATCTGTTAAAATGAGGTGACAGTGTTATTTTAATTTTCACATCATATAGATGACAATTTATTTGCCACATCTTGTAGATGAGACTCTCTCAGTAACACTTTCTACACCTTGAGTGGAAGAAGTCCTACTCTCAAATATCCGCCAAGATTACCAGACAAAAAACATAACATTGCAGTTTTGTCAGATGATCAAAGAGAAGATTTACAAGACAAAACAAACATGTTTTCAAAAATTGAAAGAAAGAATAATAGCAGAATTTGATATTTTGAAAAATGATCCAAAGTTTATAAGAGCAATTTGTCATTCTGAAAATAAAAAAAGTGTCAAGTTCGTTTAGGAGAAAAAAAGAAATCATTATGTGCATTTAACCGGATTTTCATTTAATTGATGCACATCTAATTAACTTGATATATAACTGTGTTATGTGTTAGTACAATTGTGTTATATTAGTACAAAGTGTTTTAAATGACAATAAAATGTGCTGAAGTGCGTTAGCTTCCGGATTTTCAGGTTAGAATGAAAGACAAAACTTCAGTATTTATTTCCAAGACAAGCAACTGTCAGTATCTTGGTATTATTTCAAACTATTGTTCTCATATTGGTTGATATAGATGCTATTATTATAGACATGTCTTGAAGAAGTACCCTCTGATCATCATCAGTTGTCCATTGATTGACTGATATGAATTATCTGTTGATTATTGTGATATATTCTGTGATATAGGTTCTTTCTGAGTACATGGTTAAACTTTATCAAAAACTGAATAAGCTGATTTACCACGCAAGGTCAGGCATGATTGAATTTGTAGTATAACAGTCTTTGCAGAAAAATAGAAAAGAAAGAGAACACTGACCGAACAAAAAAAAAGAAAAGAAAAATACATCAATTTTGCCTCATGTCAGTTGCCTTATAGCTACATAATCAAACCTCTTTCTAGCCTGGTCATCAGAAAAAGAGAGAGTGTCTGACAGTTTTGAAATATGCCACCTGAAAGACAACATATCAACTTGTCCATGGACATGAGCATCAAATTCCCACCCAGCCCTTGACAAAGGCACAAAAGTGAGTTGAATAAAAACCAATAAAGGGAGAGAATCACAAAATTTGAAATGCATCTTTAATCATTGGCTGAATGGAGTGAAATCGGCAAGAGTTATGTTCCCCTGACTAATACTCCCATCTTTTATGAGGATCACTAAGTAATGAATATTCATAACGAAATTTTCCCCACTTACCACTGTGCTTTCACTTAACCCACCCCACATTGAATGATTAATGAGAGAGGTTTTAAAGAAAAAAAGTGTGGAGAAAAGAGTTATGTATGTCAATACAAGTTAGAGTAAAGAGGAGAAGGAGGAGGAGAAGGCATTGATGTAGAAGAAAGACACACAAAAGAAGAATACAGAAAATCTTCTATATGTGTGGGCACATACACACACACACGTCAGTGATAAAAATGCTCTAATTGAATAAAAATTGATACTAAATTCTTTTCAGGTTCAACTACCACTTTCGTGTGTGTGTGTGTGTGTGTGTGTGCATGTGAAAAAAGTAAGTATTTAAATTAAATAAGACAGATAAGTGGGGAGAGGTGATAAAATAAAACATTTCAAGAGGAAAACAGAAACTGAAAGAAAAAACAATTTAACTCCTCCAAAACAAAACTGAATTTTTAGCCTTCCATCAGTATATGGCTGATGCTAACCCCCACGAGAGTAACTCATTGCATCTTCTCAGTCTACTGTTTTCCACTGATATGAATTGGAAAACATTATATCAAGACAGCTGCTGCTCAATTTCCTGCTTAGAAAGTTGGTTCATAGTGCCATGCTAGACAATTGTCCTTGCCAGAAGTATGCGATCTTCTGCCAAAATCACCTTCAGGGGTGGGAGTTGATAGCAAAAAATAATCGCAAAACTGTGTTGCTAAAAATTACTGTAAATTTTCTTCTTGCTTCAAATATAACGGTTAACAAATTGCTTAGCCTTCATTAGAACATGAAAATTATCCAAAATGTGATTTTTATTATGTTGTAATGTCATGATCATGCACATGTTAAAGCATAAAAAAAACTGTTTTTTCTATAAACATTTTAGAACATTACTACATTATTCATAGCTTATTCTATTGACGACCTTATGTTTTTTAATGAACGTTGCCTTATAGATCTATAGTTAGCTTTTATTGTTTTCTTGGTGTAGCATAGTTGTTTTATTGATCAGTATTTTTTATATTATGAAGGTAGACAGGAATGTTACAGCTCATTTCTTACAACTTTCAATTATAATACACAAAAGATTATCCATGAGTATGAACGGATTTTAGAGAAATGAACGGATTTTATTAAAAATAAGCAGACACATTGTTTGCCATTTATTTAATCTGACATGTCTAAAAGAAAATTTGCTGCTAAGATACACAAATATATACACACACATATATATATACATATATATATATATACACACACACATATACATACATTTACATATACACACACACACATATATATATACATATATATATACACACACACACATATATACATACATTTACATACACACACACATATACATACATTTACATATACACACACACATATATACATACATGTATATATATACACACACACACATATATACATACATGTATATATACACACACACACATATATACATACATTTACATATATACACACACACATATATATATACATGTATATATATATACACACACACATATATATACATACATTTACATATGCACACACACACATATATATATACATGTATCTATATATATATACACACACATATATACATACATTTACATATACACACACACATATATACATACATTTACATATACACACACACATATATATATACATGTATATATATACACACATTTACATACACACACACACATATATATATACATACATGAATATATATACACATATGTATATACATACATGAACATATATACACACACACACATATATATATATATATATACATACATACATGTACATATATATTTTCTAAACATATCAGACAATGAATGTCTATTATGTTTAATCATGAGCAGTTCTAAACATCATATTTTGGCTTTAATTTTAGGAGAAAATAAATACAAAAATTGTCCAACATTTGGATATTTTTTTATTATGCGGGTTCTAAGTTTTTGCCCCACATAAGCCATCTTCAGAGTGGTTACAGGGATGTTAACATAAAAATATCCACCATCAAAGATTATATATATATATATATATATATATATATATATATATATATATATAGTCATCCACAGACAGATCTGTTTCACTGTATCCCAGCTCATCAGTATGGTTAGACATCCAATTGCTTTTTATCCAGGATTGAAACTTGATCATATTGGCGTCAGTCGGCAATTCTACCTCTGAAGCTATGGGCACTTCGTAGAAGGAGGCAGACTTTTAGCATGTGATATACCATGTATTAATACGCCCAGATATATATATATATATATATATAGATATAGATATATATATATATATATATATATATATATAAGAATGTAAAGTTGAAAATGCAGCTCTAGTCTTGAAGGATATTTATATTGAGTAATTTTACTGGTTTCACAATATGATTTTCAAAAGTTAAACTGAGATGATGAAATGTATTGCTATACCATGATATGTCTCACATATCTCAAGATGTATGACATATCCTAGTATAGCTACTCATTTCTCCATCTCAATTTAACTGTTCATAACCATAAAACTCTGAAACCAGTAAATTCACTCTAAATAAATATCCTTCAAGACATCAGTCACATTTTCAACATCTTTTCCCTTTTTTTTACCTGTGTATAAACTTTATATATATATATAACCTCTATTTTAAGATTAATCCAAGACTAGTATTTTTCTCTTTTTTTTTAAAAACTCAGAATCAGTTTTCTGTTAAATCTCACAAACAGCCTTTTTTCTTCCCAATTAAACTAGAAGAGAATTTAAAAGAACAGAAAACCCATGACTGAATATAGAAAACTTTAAGGAAAAGAAGGAAGGAGAGTAAAAAATGGTGAACAAAAAGGAAAAGAAAGTCAAATGAAAGCAATAAATAGAGAAAATTCTGGAAAGTAAGATGGAAGAGAAAATAATTTTAAATGAGAAATGTGAAATAGTGCAGTTCCCTGGGGCATGAACTGTTAATTTAATCTGGGGTGGGGGTGGGGGGTTAATTGACCATCAATAGTCACTTAACCCTTGGCCACGAAACAATATCACCTTCTTGTTCAGAAATCACAAAAATGAAAGAATAAACAAGTTAAACAAAATTGACAAGAATACATTGATAGGCAAGGATTCAAATTTAAGGAGTAGAGTGGGGTCGATGGTCAAGCACAGTTCAAAAGTAAATAACATCTGCTGAACATTTGCCCTCATTTTTTTTGGCCACTTTCCTAGTGTTCTAAGCTTTTCAGAACCATGATTTCTGACCATCTTCAAGTCTTTGGTTCCTTGGAGAATTATACAAAACAGGCACACAACCCATACAGAATGATTTGGCATCCATTACTAATAAACATTCATTCACTATTCATTTGAATTTTGGCAGTTGGGGGGGGGGGGGGGGGGCTCAACTAATAAAAAAGCACTCACTAAAGAGCAGGCTGATCTGACTTTCTATGACAAGATAATCAAAAAGAAATTATTTAAATGTTACAATAGAGAAACGCGCAAATGTAATGTCAGAGTCAGGTTAAAACTCGAAAAATCATTAACTTCTTTCAACTGACAACAAAACGTATACTCAATATAACATTTCATTTTTTTATATATAATCATTAAACATATTATTCGTTACGGTCAAATTAGACTAGTAAATAATTGTAATAAAAAGTGCGTAATACATAGAGCATAATATAAATGTACATATAAAATATATAATGCAAAAATATACTCAGTTATGATCTGAGATTAAAGACAGAATGATTAAACAAAAAGAAGACAAGAGGAAAACTGTATTTAACTCACCTACGCATTTTGTTCCGTGATGGACTTCATCAAGGCAAAAAGACAAAATGGGCTTTATTTCAAATTATGTATCTATAAACAAACAGTGTGGGCAACTATAAAAATGTTCACAAATCATTCAAAAAGATTAACAGAATATTTTAGTTTTAAAACACCTTCATGTGTAGTGCAAAGTCACGAGATGTTGAAATGAAGGGAATTGAACCGTTTTTCCTTTATTATGTATGTTAGTCTGTTTCAGTATCATTTTCATATGCAATGGTGAGATTGGGAAAAAACCGGAGTGCAAATTGATATTTTGGTAAAACTAGAATATTCTGTTAATCTTTTTGAATGATTTGTGAGCGTTTTTATAATTGTCCACACTGTTTCTTTATAGATACATAATTTAGAATAAAGCTCATTTCATCTTTTTGCCTTGATAAAGTCCATCACAGAACGAAACACGTAGGCGAGTTAAATACAGTTTTCCTCATCTTCTTTTTATTTAACCAAAATATATAATAAAAAGTATAATATCATGATCTATGTATACTAGATTGATTGAGTTTAATGAATCTTCAGCCTCTTATGGGTCATTTAGAGCCAAATTGATTGTGTTGTATACATGCTTTATAATTGATCAAGTATGGATGAAAGCAAGTTTTATAGATCTTCAGATAAGGTTGAAAGAAAATTTTTCCCAAGTATGGTAGAGAAGAAGTGTTATTGTTTGTCAAGAGTATGTATACTAGATGCACAGCTTGTGATGGAGGATTTTTTTTCTTCTTCAAATGTAAGCAGATAAAGTATTCTGATATTGTATATGATAATTTGTGGGCTGAACATGTGAGCAAAATCAAAGTTTTAGAGAAAATTGAAACAAAAGGGATAGTTATACTTAAAATCAGAAAGAGACTGTTGAAATTTTAGGCTCATAGGACATATTAAAGGCAAGAGGAAAAAACTACATAACCGACTTTTATATATATATATATATATATTATATGTATGTATGTATATATAAGGTCAGTTATGCATATTTTTTTATGCTCTGAGATATAGATATATATATATAAAAATCACCTGAGGATGAAGCCAAAACATAATGGGCTGGCTTCGAAACATGAGAAATTTTTTGTGTAGTGATACTATGAATTTAAAAACATTGTAACAACCATTACAGTATATATATATATATATATATATATATACACTGTAATGGTTGTTACAATGTTTTTAAATATATTTTTGAAAAATGTTTCTTCAACTCTACCTAAAAAACTATAAAATTTTCTTTCAACCATTATCTGAAGATCTATAAAACTTACTTTCATTCATACTTGATCAACTATAAAGCATGTTTACAACACAATCTAAATGACTCACAAGAGGTTAAAGGGCCATTAAACACAATCACACTACCATGGTTTCAACCTTTCAAAATGATAATAGCATAATCAGCTGATCTTCCTAATTCTAATATTTAAAAGCTTTGCATGTTAAATTTTTATCTTTATTTATATATATATATATATATATATATATATATATATATATATATATATATATTGTAACTAAGTTGTTGAACTCGTAGGTTTATTTACCTTTTTGTTCATGCATTTACTTTTATAAAGAGTGCTCGATACAAATGTAGAGCGTTATACTGTAATGGGTGTTACAATGTTTTTAAATTCATAGTATCACTACACAAAAAATTTCTCATGTTTCAAAGCCAGCCCATTATGTTTTGGCTTCATCCTCAGGTGATTTTTTTAGAAATAAGAATTATCCAGTTGAAAAGACCGTTTATTTGTGTTGGATTTGTCATTTTCGGGTGTAAGAGGGGTTGGTCTGTATTTTGAGTTCCGTTGACCTTTTTACTGGTGTTGGGGTTAAGTGTTTGTTTTTGGCAGAGTTCATGATAGGTTTAATCTATTAATCTTGAAAGGGCTGGTGCTGCTGGTGCCTTTGGTTTAGGGATTGGTAGGTGTTGTTTTGTTTTGGGGTTGGTTTCTCCTTAATTTAATGTATGTTATTTTGTATTAGGGTGTCTGCTTTTTTTTGTTTTTTCACTTTCTTGCTTTTTATAAAATATATTTTCCACAAAATATATCTTTCACAAAAAACAAAAAAAAAAACAAAAAAACAAAACATTTTATAATATTCTATAATATTAAGCTATTTTATAATATTATAAAATATAACATTTTATATTTAAGAAATATATTTCTTTTATAAAATCTATCCCCTATACAACATATTTTATAAATATAAAGTATATTTTTTTATTTATTTACCTACTATTCTGTTGCAACTGCATTATTTTTTGTTGGTATTGTATAGGGTTTGTTTTCTTTGGGGGGGGTTCTGGTTGTTTTTTTGTTTTTTTTTGTGTTTACTTAAATTTTAGCGAGAAATATTTACGATGTTTGCATATTACTGCTAATTCGTCTCTACGGTTTAGTAAATCGTTGCTGTTAGGGTACTGAAGAATGTGTAGTTTTCACTTAGACATAAAGGGCAGATGTCATTAAGTGAGTTGCAAGTTCTAGTTTTTTTCTAGGATTTTCCATTTTACTTTGGGTTTCTGTTTTGAATCCTTTAGCTTCCAAAAGTATGTGGAAAGGGATGTTTGGTTTCGGTATACACTGTTTTTAAATGAGGTTAGGTGCAAGTACCAGCGCTGCTTTAAAGTATTCTTAGTTGATCCGATATACACTTTATTTATAGTTGGATTTTCTATGGATGTTCAGTAAAAAGGTCAACGGAACTCAAAATACAGACCAACCCCTCTTACACCCGAAAATAACAAATCCAACACAAATAGACGGTCTTTTCAACTGGATAATTCTTATTTCTAAAAAAAATCACCTGAGGATGAAGCCAAAACATAATGGGCTGGCTTCGAAACATGAGAAATTTTTTGTGTAGTGATACTATGAATTTAAAAACATTGTAACAACCATTACAGTATATATATATATATATATATATATATATATATATATATATATATATATGTTATTGTTTGTTAAGAGTATGTATAGTAGATGCACAGCTTGTGATGAAGGATTTTTTTTTCTTCTTCAAATGTAAGCAGATAAAGTATTCTGATATTGTATATGATAATTTGTGGGCTGAACATGTGAGCAAAATCAAAGTTTTAGAGAAAATGGAAACAAAAGGGATACTTATACTTAAAATCAGAAAGAAACAGTTGAAATTTTAGGACACATTATGAGGAAAGAGAGCTTAGAAAATTTAATACTCATAGGACAGATTGATGGCAAGAGAAAAACAATGCATAATCTACCTCACAAGACTGAGTGAATGGATGGCAGACCCATATTTAGGGGAGATAAAAAGATAAGATTTATTAAGAGCTACAAAAAATAGGAAATTGTGGAGAGCCATAATTGCCAACATCCTAAGGGAACATAATATATAGAAGAAGACATGGTATTCCAATTACCCCAATAACTTACCAAAACATTTAAATAACATACGTCTTTTCTTCGTGTTTACTACTTATCTCAAACGCGTTCTCATTTTTGAAAGGTTAATTCAAAACAAAATTTATAAAACATATCAACCTAGTTATTTCCTTCAAAGGTAAATTACTTTCTATAAGAAATGCAAAGTGTTAGAAATATGAAGAGTTCAATTTTTAAAAAATAGAAAAAAACAATTTACCAACTCTTAGACAGATGTTGCAGATTGGTAGGAAGCTTTGTTAAATATAAAAATTATACACAATTTTATGCAGTGAGGAAACTGTTTTGTACTATAGAAATTGCAAAGTGGGCAAGTGTACAACTAGTACAAGGCAAAGAGTAATTTGAAAATTAGAAACAGCTGTCAACAAAAATAAATTTAAAAGGGAAAAAAATATTAATATTTATTCCTTGAGTGTACAATTCTAATCACCTTCTATAAAAGAACAAAACTAAATATGTAAATCAATAAAAAACAGGTATACAATTACTAGTTTTACTTGAAACACACACTTTATACATAAAACAATATCAGCCATCAACATTTAGTGCTTGTTAACAAGTTTAATTTCTTATTTACATGTGGACTATTGTCCTCATCTTTAGTGCTATTGTCACATTTTGGCTGTTGTGTCCTTATCAGCTTCACCAAATGACTGTCAATCCAGCAAACCTTCAAGCGAATTTTCAAACTGAACCCTTTATTCAATCAACAAGGATAGATTATTCTCATTCCACTGTCTCATCTAGTTCTGCCTGAAGAGTTCAGTTCAAACTTCCCTAAAAGTTACCGTTGTGGAGCCAGGATAGATCCAGAAGAAAACACGAACTCGGGTATTAGTGAAGCATATATATTTAACGAGAGAACAAATACAAAGAGTGTCACATTAGTCGGACTGCCAAGTATTAGACCGGGGTGACTCAACTCAATTCAACCCCGAGAGGCATAATCTCCCAGTATTCATAATAATAGGAAGAGTTCATTATAGTCCAAAAAGGGTAGGTCCCATAACAGTTACCCAAATTAACAATAACCTGTTGAAGGTCGGAGAGCATAACAGCTGAAAGGTTGTGATAACAACAAAGATGGGGACAATAGTCTATATGTAAATAAAAATAACTCCCCATCCCATAAATTTAGACAGAATTTCATAGTTAAAAGTTTATATTAAAAATGTGTTGCATTTTTCTCCAACATGAACAACAAAATAGGGACTGGTTGTTATACCCTCTAATTTGCTATCCATTCCTCCCCACCCCTAAGTAAATTCCTCCCCACCCCTAAGTAAATAACAGCTAATGTCAGTGACCCTATTTGCAATGATGAAGATGAATTACCTGGGTGAGATAAGAAATTAATTTTTTGTAATAATCAAACAGAATTTCATTTCTCTTCTTAGGCTCTAAAAGACTGAGGCTAAGGAGGTGAAGTGTGTTGCGCTCTAGAAGACTAAACCTAAGGAAGTGAAGTTTGTTGCGCTCTAAAACACGAAGGCTAAGGAGGCGAAGTTTGTTGCGCTCTAAAAGATTAAGGCTAAGGAGGCGAAGTTTATTGCGCTCTAAAAGACTAAGGCTAAGGAAGCTAAGAGTGTTGCGCTCTAGAAGATTAAGGCTAAGTTGGCGAAGTGTGTTGTGCTCTAGAAGACTAGCGTCCTCCATTCTGATAGTAGGCTGGAATGTTTCTCTATGGTGCTTAAAGGAGAGCCGCTTCGTTTTGGAGCTATTAAAATTTACGAGCCATTTCCTACTACATTCAATTACAGATTGTAGGTTTTTTTGAAGGGCACCAGCCAGGTTTACTTTGTCAGCCTTCACAGATCTCTTATTGAGACGGGTGTAAATGGTGGTGCCATCTGTATAGATGCCTGCTTGGGTACTGATTACGTCAAGAATATCATTGATGAATATAAAAAAAAAGCGTAGGACCTAGAATAGAGCTGTGAGAGACGCCCGAGACAAAGTAGCAGTTCTGGGGGGGGGGGGGGCTGTACAAGCAAAACTTCCTTTAAAATACAAAGGAAATGTGGATGATTCATCCTTGTGTACGCAGCATGATAAAACCCAGGTGCAAAGGTCAGGTAATTTTTAAAGACAAATGTCATGGAAAACAGTGATAGTATAGTGAGAGGCATGTCTATGAGAAAGTGGTTAAAGGATAGAAAAAATACATCACCCACAGGGCCGTGACAGGCAAGTGAGGACTGGACAGCTCCAGTCCAGATATGGCAGCACAACACCACTTTTGGTCTGATCTGGTTCTTGTAAATCATCAGGGGCAAGTCAGATACTTACTAGAGCTGTCCAATGAACTGGCAATATTTCCAGAATCATTAATAATAGATCAATACAGAGGAATTTCCCTTGAGGTCTAGGGTGAGCTTGATTATGAATAAATGTTCAAACCAAAAAAGACCGATTAATCATGATAGGTGAAAGTTCAGAGTTTGCTGGGTTGCACAATAAAAAAGGGGGGGGGGGGCAAATTTGTTATCACTGTTTTATATTTCAGGAGTAACTGACCTTAAGTAAATTTACTGAATATCCATAACCTTGAATAATCACTGAACTCTCGAGTAATTACTTAACTCTGATTAGTTCTTTTATGATTAACTGCTGCTCGATCTTGTGACTCGTCATTTAAAGGTTATTTGCAGACAACTTTCGTCTTTCGTTCTATCTTTCTGATATGGCTAAACAACACAGATTTTGAGCATAAAGTTATCATACTTTACAACCTGTGGATTGATGAAATGTGCACAAATTCTTTCTAAATTTTTCAGTGACATCAGTTGTCACCAGTTTCCAATAGTTGTCTTACATTTTTCTGAATTTACTACTTTTTTTATTAGGCATCTTGCAGTTTGGTTTCGGTTCTATCCAATTTCAAAAGACAGTGCTTCTTTCATTCAGCCACAAGAGGCCTACAAACCAGTTTTCAGTTCCTACTATCCTTTAGATTTACAAATTGACCTTAATTTTTAGCCTGAATAAGAGTGCATTCTGAAAGAATACAGAACTTGCAACACACGGGAATGACCATTATCATGATAGAGGATAAAATGTAAACACAAATTCTACTCCACCAGCTTCTTTTCTCACACTTCCCACCTGCGGAATTCCCTTCTGTTTACTTGCTTCCTCGACAGCTACAATCTCCAAGAATTTAAATGTAAAGTCAATAGTCATCTATCTCACTAACCTGCATCCTCTCTCTCATGCTCCTTTCTCTGTCCACTCCACTCTCATCAGTATTCTCATCCTTCTCTTACCCACTTTCTGACACCCCCTATAACCTGTCACTCTCTCTCATAACTTTCCTCCTATGTAACCCCCTGCACAACAATGGCAGTAAAATGCCTTGCTTGGGGTGATATGATTATAAAAAAATTAAAAAAATAGTCATCTAAACTTATATAAGCTTTTCATGTTTAACTAGTTTTCTTTAATTTTTTTTGATTTTAGCAGAAATCTCTTGACTGGACTTTAAGTTAAAACTTAGTAATCCACCACCATGTTTTTTGTTTATTTTATTTTAATTGGAGTAGATAGAGCTATCTATCACCCGGTTCACACTCCACCCACGTCTATTGAACTGGTTAAGAGGCTCATCCCTTGTTCCCTGTTTAAAATGTGGTTTCCGGCTTTCTCTTTTCCAATCTTCTCACTTTGTTTTTTGTTTTTTTTTTTCATTTGGAGTAGATAGATCTATCTATCGCCTGGTTCACACTCCACCCACATCTACTGAACAGGTTAAGAGGCTCATCCCTTGTTCCCTGTTTAGGATGTGGTTTCATAGACAAAGTCATAAGAAACGATATTCAGAAGTTTCGAGGTTGCAGTTCATACAATAGTGCAGAAAATCGATTATATATATATATATATATATATATATATATATATATATATAAGGCAAGATGTTTGTGTGTGTGTCTGTTTATCTGCCTGTATATCTGTATTTTTTTCAGCACTTTTATTTTAGTTTTTGCTTCGGGTTTGGCTCTAAGTAGGTATAATTGTAGTTTTTAGTCTCAGCCATGATACCATTTACTCAGAGGACCTATTTAGCCTTCAAAATTCAGTTTACGACGAAAAAAACTTATTTGATATCGATAACAGGAAAACAAAATTTGACTTACATCCATTCGTTTTTATTTCAGTATACGGTTTCGCTTTAACTGGAAACTACTATTGCTTTTTAGTCTTTGGTGCCAACGTCCAAAGAGTCTGAGCTCCAGGACCATGGTTTAATTTTAAAGTTTTCACTACACCCAAGCAACGCCGGGCTATACTGATAGTAATTAAAATAAAACCAAGTCTCTAATCACTTTAGAAGTGCGCATTGCTTTGCACTAAAATATTCTACAAAAAGTGTTCTCTGTCTAAGTATATGATTTGATAGAGAAGATTCATAATGCAATATTTCCATTTCTAAAGGAAAAACCATACAAAAGAAAGTCTTAAGATTATGATAATAATAATAATAATAATAATAATAATAATAATAATAATAATGATAATAATCAGATGTTCATGTTAACAATTGTGTTGCTAAGGTGGAATTTACCTTGTAGTTTACCATTGTTGACAAGAGTTTTATATTTTGTAAACATGAGGTGTAAAGTTATTAGGAAGAAACCAGAAAATCTGAGCTAATCTTCACACATTGAATTTTATCAGAAAACCTTTTCTTTCCCATTTTCTATGATGGCAATCAAATGAGAGAGAAAGAGATTTTAAAAAAAGATTTTGTCATTTGTTATATATCAAAAGATGGCAAACAAGTTTTTTTGGTAAGAAATGGCTTAAAAGTTATATTCAATTCACACATTTTATATATGTATACACTACCGGTCATAATTATTAGGCTACCCCAGTGTTTTAAAAAAATGATGTATTTCATACTATTTTTTAGTATTTGTTGCCAGGTGAATAATTGTAAATGAAAATAGAATGGTTATTTTGTTAATATTGCACATAAAATGTGCATCAAATGAATTTATAAATATTTAATAATTACCTATATTGCAGTTTCATCACTGAAAGAATGAAGAAAATTTAGGGTGATTCGGGCTAGTTCATCTTTGCTTACTTGCCTTGTAAAGTTTTGAAAAGTAATAACAACAAAAGAATCATTCTATTTCCATTTAGAATTATCCACTAAAAATAGTATGAAATACATCATTTCTTTTAAAAACTGAGGTGGCCTAATAATTATAGCCGGTAGTGTATATATATTCTTTTTTATTTGGAAACAAGTTATTTTGTAACCCAGGTATCTACCTTTCAGTGCTTTCAGACAATTTACAATAAATAAAAACTAACTAATTAATATATATATTTTTGTTTTCCATTTGTAAACGAGTTATTACGCGACCTAGGTTTCTACCATGAGTGGTGTCTTCAGGCTATTTTTAATCTTTTTAATATATACATATATATAAAATGGCTGGCAACTCACTTTCCAAGGTCACTCATCTGCTAATGAAGCTAGCAAATTTCCATTGCAGACACTTGCTCAGGCACATTTCTATTTTCTTCCACAACCACAGAGTTCATCTGTGGTTTATACTGCAGTTATGCTAAATGGGCCTTACTTATAGTTTCTCTTTAGACAAGGACTGTACACTCAAACCCACAGTCCGAATGACTTGTGACTATGTTCTAGCACAACCATTGACAAACCGTTCCGTATACCTAATTTCACCGACAAGACTTGTCAATCTGCAGGATGGTTTAAAGGCACTTTCCAAAGATGTTACACACTGGGATTATCCCACCAGGCTGATAACATCAAATCACATTCCTAAAAATTAGCTATATATATATATATATATATATATATATATATATATATATATACACACACACACACAGGGTGCAATGGATAAATTGTGGTTCAAATTATGCAAAAATGAAAACAATACTAATGTCTCATTTTAACAAATATCTTTATCAAAATTACACAAAAATATCTTGAAATACTAAAGAGTATAAATTTATTCAATAAAATCACTATTGGCCTCAACCACGGCCTCTAGACAACTTTGGAATATCCTGCATCTCTCCTGGATGGTCTCCTTGTTTAAGTTGGTGAATGCTGCCATAATCCTTGCCTTCAGTTAAACTTTGGGTTTTACAAGGAGTTTATTTGGTCTCTTGCTCCACTGCACCCCACACATAATAATCCAAGGGGGTTGCAGTCTGGGGAGTGAGGTGGCCAGATTAAGGGACATGTGGATGCAGAAAGTGTCTGACAGCCATGATGGTGTTCTCTTGCTTGAGTGACATCATGCAGAGTCCTGTTGCCAGACATAGGGTCTTCCAGCAGCCAGGGCAGCACTACCTTCTCAAGGCATTGTGTTGAGTCTGAGGCTCTCACTGATGAATTTGGGTGGGTTTTTTTTTTCTAAACAGAACAATCAGAGTAAATCTTCTGAGCTGGTATACCTTTGTAATCATTATTGGACTCATCCAATGCTTTTTGAATCCTCCACTCTACCCTCAGATTGAAACCCAAACACTCTGAAATGTTCATATTTGAGTTTCCAACCCGAATGCCAAACAGTACAGCATGCCATTTCCAAATTTCTGGTAAAATGGATTTCGTCATGATGATTTATTTTTCTCACAGATGGGGCCCAACTGACCCTACTATACTGACTCTTTCAAGACATGACTGCCCAAGCGTGTATCACGTATGACACTTAACTGACTGACTGAATATAATAGTTGAAAACATAATTAAGGCTTCTACTGGGCATAAAGTGGAGGATCAGTTTTATATTAATAAGGGTATTTGTGCGTAAGTGAATGCAAGGAATTCAACTAGAATTCACAATGTGCATTGTGGTGCAGTGGATAACAGCTTGAAACAAGAAATCAGGGAGCGAGTTCACATTCCAGTTAAATTTCCTGCATTCACTTATGCACAAATACCCTTGAGAAAGGTATTAATCTGTCTCTTTCCTCCAGTTATGGATTAAGTAACAGTACAGATTGGGTTCTATAGCCTTGGCTGGCAACCATTCTTCTGCAGAAAGTAATGGCAACCTACTGCAAGATAATCTTCTGGCCAGTCAGTCATGTCTCTAAAGAGAGATGATTGCCTAAACGTTTATCACGTATAGCACTTAATTGACTTCTTCATAGTTAACCTATAAACTTTTCATCCCGCTCTTATAGATAGACGTTGACTCCACCAATTTAGTGAAGTTGAATCTAACCTACTTAAAGTATATAAAAAAAAAAAAAAAAAAAAAAAAAACACACACATAACATATCTTTGATTACTTATCTCTGGTATTTTTGTTTTGTAATCATTTCACTCCAAGCAAGACAATGAATGCCACTAGTATACACAGGTTTACAGGGAGTGAAAGTGAAAGAGAAGACTGAAAATAGGGAGGATTGAGTAAAGGACAAAAGAGAAATCAAAAAGACAGCAGAAAATGGTAACTGACATTGCATTTAAATTTTTAATGACTGTAGTCATCTGGGAAGCAAGTAAACAGAAGAGAGTTCCACAGGTGGGAAGTGTGAGAAAAGAAACTGTCAGAGTAGAAGTGACATTGCATTTAGCTATTTCAACAGTAAAAAGGTAGGACTCAGATGTCAATCTGTAGCATGCTTCAATTCATGTAATTTAATTTTGGTGACAATATTTAATCAATTCATAGTAGTTTTAATAAATTCTTAAGATAATTTTTAATAAAAAAAATACAACACTGAAATGTTCAATGATTTGAACTTGGAAATTAGAAGGTAAAATGATAAGAGAAAAATAATGCTAGTTGTATGAAAAATGTCGAGCATTCATCTTTGAAATGAAAAGAAAAAGAAAAACTCACCTTACGAAGGTCAGGGCCTTTTTTCACATACCTTAGAAAAAAAAACAAAATAATAATTCAGATAAATAAGACCAGAAAAAGTGTCTAATTGTGAGCTGAAAAATAATTCAACACAAAAAATGTCTAAAAACTAAAAAAAAAATAATGGCTAAGACATCATTATTTTTAAAAAGATATAAAAATTAATGCTTTTGTTAAAACTGAACATCAAAAAACACAGGCTGAACAAAGATGCTAGAAAAATAAAAGAAAGGAAAAAATTCTATTACAATTGGGCTTGTTCTACACTTTGTTAGCACAACCATTACGCCCTGCCAATACCTCATAAATAATAGACTATTCTGTGTGGTGATCATATGGAAAGAGGGGAAAAGACAATAATTGGTTGCAGTGACAAAATAAAAGAAAGAATTAAGGGAAGATAGAAGTAGAGAGAGAAAGAATCAGATTAAGCTGATGATAACAGTTACCACACTTTGATCTCAGGCAAAAGGCAGAGAAGTGATGTTTATTTAAATAATATATAAAAATACATTATATTTCGACACAATATCAAAGGGGAGAGGCTACTCTACACTGTCTATCCTACACCAAACTAATCAGACTCGCAACCCATTCACTCTAACAATTTCCTCAATCCCCACAAAAACACCCAACCCAATATATACCACTTATTCACTAGAATCCTACTAAAACACCCATAATGTATATATATATATATATATATATATATATATATAACTATTGCTAACCAGTTATTTATAAAAATTAGAATTAGAGTGGTATACAGTTGTATTAAAAAAGTGCTCAATACATAAATAATGTAGAGCTTTTAAATATTTTCATTTGGAAGTTAGTTGATTACACAACCTTGGTTTCAACTTTTTGGTATTTTTTTTAATAATCTTGTGGCCCCAAGAAAGGCATTTTACTGCCACTGTTGTGCTGGGGGTTACATAAGAGGAATGTTATAAGAAAGAGTGAAAGGTTACAGGGGGTGTCAGGAAGAGGGTATGAGAAGAATGAGAATACTGATGAGAGTGGAGTGGACGGAGAAAGGAGCATGAGAGAGAGGATGCAAGTTAGTGAGATAGGAGATGACTATTGACTTTACATTTGAATTCTTGAAGATTGTAGCTGTCGGGAAAGCAAGTAAGCGGAAGGGAATTTCACAGGCGGGAAGTGTGAGAAAAGAAGCTGATGGAGTAGAATCTTCAGGCACTTTAACTTACAAATGAATATATATATATGAAAAAAATACATTTCACTAAGAGAAGGTTAAGATAAAGTGATATACATTTTATTACTTAATGTTATTTTTAGTTGTTACCTCCATTAAAGTAGACATTCGGTTTATTTATTAAACTGCATCCTCTTGTAATTATGCTTGTCTTGCCCTTTGTTAGCTAACACGACCACTACATTCCCGTCAATATGTTATAAATAATAGATTATTATTTTTGAATGATGAGAAGACATTATTTGATATCATTAAGAAAAAGAAGGAAGGAAAGACAGCAGTAGAGAGAGAATCAGATTAAGTTGATAAGAACATATACTAGACTTTGATCTTAATATTTATTCATACAAACAAAAAATACAAAATATGCCACCAGGGCTAAGATGTGGGGATGGGAAAAGACTTATCTTAAACCTATCTAGTCTCACTCATTGAGCCATTCATACTGACAATCTCCTTTCACCATAACACATTTACACTTAGTTACCGCACCCCAGTCTTCAAAACACCTCATTCACTCATTACTACACTTTGATCTGAGCCAAAAGTTAACAGAAACCACATAAGGTAATTGTCAAAACTGCAATTAATATAAGTTATATAAAATAACATCGTCTGCTGAATTATTTTTAAATTATTATTAAGAGAAATTTTCATAGGATGGGGATTTAGCTAGAAAGAAAGAAATAAGTGAAGATAAAAATATTTAACGTCTCTTGAAAATGCCTCGTAAATAATGGACTACTCCATTTTGATCAGATGGAAAGAAGAGAAAAGACACTACTCGGTTTCATTAGGAAAATGAATGAATAGAAGAAAAAATAGGAAAGATAGAAGTGATTAATGGCAGTTTCAGTAAAATGGAAAAAGTTGTCAATTTCAATTTTTTTTTCATTCTTAAAATAATAACCATCATTCATATTTAAGATTGTTATTGTAATATTTTGTTAAACTTGTTATTATAGCATATTATGTATATTTTTTTTTCTTGTTACTATAAATAGTATGTTTAGTGGATACATGAGAAGACATTTCTTTTTTAAAAAAGTATAATTTTCATTTATTAGTCTGAATTTTTGAGTCTTTAATAAAGAAAATGTACCATTCAGCAACATTTGAACCAGCATCCTCCTAATATAGGAGAGATCACTGTTAAACCACTCATGTTTTTGGACCACTCAACCACAAAGGACATTCATAATGAAGTTCAAATGTCTAACAACGCAATAAAGGAATTTCTACAGATCTTTTATCCTCATGGGCATATTTATTTATTAAGAATTAAGATTCATCAGAAAATTTAAATAAGAAAACCTTGAAGTTTTTACAGATATTTTCTAGTTTAATCTTAAAGCTAAAAATGTTTGTCTGTCTCTCCAATAGTTTGTATTAAGGATGGTTCCCCCCAACACTACAAATGTCTACAAAACCAAAAACATTAACCCCAGAACTTGAGTTGATGTCCTTAAATAGCTAAGTCAGATGGAGACTTTCAAATAGATGTCATGAATGGCACCAAACCATTCAGGACATGGTTTAAAGCAGCAAATCCTTCACCCAAGAGTGACCCATGGGACATTAACCTAAAGGAATAAAATATTGATATGTGAATCTGTTGACATAGTAATTGTGAGTTCAATCCCTGGGTCCAGCATTGTGTATTTGGATTCAGTGACAACAGGGCAAACAATAACGGAGTAGTAAGTAGACAATGTATACCCAAAGATAGTCTTGATTGAGATTTTCGTTTTTGACAGTACAAAGAATGCAAATCCTTTACTGGGGTAAAACTTGACTTTCTCCTTCAACATATTCCTACCTGTTCATACAATCATAGAGGTGACAACTTAGAGCGGACATCTTTAATCTTCTGCTTCTTCTTAGTGGGGTAATCGTAGTCTCTTCTCTCGATGTGAGAAGTTACCAATCTCTAATGAGTTAGACAGGTGTCTACATTTGACAAACAAATAAGACACACTTTTGACAGAAACTAATTTTTTACTACCTGAAGATGCACTTTTCATTTCACCAAATTACTTTAAAAGTTCCAGTAAAAAGCAAAAATATTCAATCTATAATACCACCAACACTCAGAGCATTAATCTCAGTTGCTTAAGTGCCATATATCTTACACACTTAGGCAATCATGTCTCATTCAAGACATGACTGACCAGGCAGAAAATTTTCCCATAGTAGATTGTCATTACTTTCTGCGGTAGGCTGGTTGG
The DNA here is from genome assembly GCA_037127315.1 of Ascarosepion bandense. Lineage (NCBI taxonomy): Eukaryota > Metazoa > Mollusca > Cephalopoda > Sepiida > Sepiidae > Ascarosepion > Ascarosepion bandense. The sequence continues at coordinate 55,270 of JBBBDQ010029043.1, read as the reverse complement.
CAATCAAGGCTGTAGAACCCAATCTGTTCTGCTGTAGGGAGAAGAAATGGATAAATACTTATCCCAAGGGTATTTGTGCGTAAGTGAATGCAATGAATTCAACTGGAATTTGAACTTGATTTTTTTTCTTGTTCCAAGTTGATATCCACTGCACCAGAATGCACAGCATTAATCTCTTTGTGCAAATTTTACTAACAGCTCAAGTAATGAAAAGGCAGATATGAAAATCGTTAATATTTCCTATAAGAAACAGTTTATTCAAATAAGGCATTAGCTACAAGGTAGATATGAAAACCATGAACATTTCTTTTGAGAAGCAGTCTATTCAAATACTGCATTAGATAAAGGGTAGATATGAAAACCATAAATATTTCCTTTGAAAAAAAAACCCATTCAAATACTGGATTAGCTAAAACGTCAATATGATAACCATGAACATTTCCTTTGAGAAACAGTTCATTCAAATACTGGATTATCTAGACAGCAGATGTGAAAGCCGTGAACATCTCCTTTGAGAAAGAGTCCTTTTAAATGCTGGATTATCTAAAAGGTATATATGAAAACCATAAAAACTTCCTTTGAGAAACAGTCCATTCAAATACTGGATTATCCAGACGGTAGAGGTAATAACCGTGAACATTTCCTTCGCGAAAGAATCCATTCAAATACTTTTAAAACCTACACTATACGATATAAATAAAATGACACAATACTGAGTGTACCTTGTATAAAATTATTGAGAAACAAGGTGTGTTGCAAAGCCGAATATTTTGAGCCGTGTGATTTACAGCCACAAAACTGCCAGCAGCCAATCGACAGTTCTTTAGTTAATTATCGACAAGAGAAAAATAAGTTATGTGTTAAAAGTGTTGCATATTTTCAGTTTTATTTCCTATTATTTCCGGAGATAAATGATTCTTCCCCAAGGAAATTAGAGAATGCATGTCAGCTGTTTTATCAAAAGTGAATATCTTTTAATTGATTTGATCAAAAAGTTTGATGTGCAACAAACACACATGCTGAAAAGAAAAACACCTATATATATATATATATATATATATATATATATATATATATATGTACAATTATAGAAAAAGAAAGTAAATAACAGAGGGAGATAGAGTGGAATAGAAAAGGTACAGAAACATCTACATCCATAAATATATAAGCACTGAATATATATATCATTCATTCAGTGATCATACAATTAATATATATTTTGTTACTTAAATATTCCCACAAAAATTATAGAAATGTCAACATATATAAATGTTTTAAGAAATAGAAAATGCAACCTTTTCCGAAGTATGATAGAATGGTAGACCATAAAATGTGCTTAACACCATAATGACAGAGTATTCAACAGCAGTTTTGTGCACCAGTACATATAGTTGTTAGATAGCCAGTATTGTTCCTATTGCATATATATATATATACGGTGATCCTTACTCATACACACAGTAAGAGGAACCTGCAGATATTGGAGGCCATGTACATCAAATCAAAACAACCAACACTCAATAAAATCAACTTTAAAACAGGAAATAACATATTACATTGCATTTGACTACATGGTTTTGTTGTCATTTCGCGCTATCCCGCGGTATGACGTCATAATACCGCATTGCAAACTTAAGAACTGCATTTATTATTTTTGGTAACTATTGCCGTTGCCAAGCGGAGTTTTATGTCAACACAAAATAAAATCGTCGGTGATGGTGGATTTTATAATATTTCAGTTTAAACAACCTCTCTGAAGATGGCTCATGTGAGCCAAAAGCTTAGAAGAAAACCAATAAATAATTATCCAAATGTTGGAGAATTTTTGTCTTTATTTTCAATTGAAATTAAAGCAAAAATAAGACGTTTAGAACGGCTCATGATTAAACATAATAGACATTCATTGTCTTTTATATTTAATAGCATATGTTTAGAAAATATATATATATATATAGAGAGAGAGAGAGAGAGAAACACATCTGAACAAAAATAAAAAATAGATAGAGATATACGCAAATATGAACAAAACAAATTGATATAAATTAACTTAGAGAAGCCAATGAAAGAAATTTGAAACAAAAAACAATGATAATAATGATAACCCTGGGGATAATACATGTTTATATATTACTAGCTTATAGCCCAATGTTGCTCGGAGTTTTTTAGAGGTTATGTTGAAATGCTAAGGTCAAGGTTAGGTAAGTTCCATATGTGATACATGCTTAGGCAATCATGTCTCGAAAGAGACATGACTGACTGAGCAGGTTATTTTCTTGCAGTAGGTTGTCATTACTTTCTGCGGTAGACTGGTTGTTAACCAAGGCTATAACCCAATCTGTCCTGCTATCTGACCCATAACTGGAAGGAAGAGATGGATTAATACCTTTCCCAAGAGTATTTGTGCATAAGTGTATGCAACGAATTCAACTGGAATTCAAACTCGGATCTCCGATTTCTCGTTCCGAGTCAATATCCACTGCACCACAATGCACAAGGTCAAGTGTTTATTCAAAAAGCTCCTGTATGAGGTTGCCGTGATGTGTAAGTTAAAAAAATGCGAAGCAGGTATTGGCTTTTGTTGTATTCGTAAACTAGGATTCATGATCGGTCAGTTTTGCCAATAAATGGGAATGATATATGTACAATTGGAAGAACAGGAGCAGGCATTGTGATGCAGAAGTGGATGCATTGTCCCTGCAACATTGGAGGGGTTGACACCTTGTAGAAAACTTGAAATTTTTATTACATATGACAAGGTAAAAGTTACAAAAAAGACCCAATTTTTGTTGGAATACACCTAAGCTTTTTTTTTTTTTCAGAGACATAAACGATCACAAAAAGCAACATTTTCCATTAATTCTTTGCTATACCCTGTGTGTCAAGTGAAGTGCATGAACCTTGTTATACAAGTTACCTGATTTTGGTTAAATTCGCATACGGCATCTCAGACGAGAAGAGTTAATAAATTCTAAGCATTTTGGTGATTCCTGCCATACCCTGTTAATCAATTTGAAAAATTTTTGCATACATCAAAGGTTCATGACATTATTGACAAGTGACCCAATTTTGGTTGAAATCAGACCAAGGGTTTCAGAGGAGTAGGGTTTGTTAGAATGGAAACACACAGATAGATAGATAGATAGATAGATAGATAGATAGATAGATAGATAAAAACTACTTTAGACCAAATAGAAAAATGATAAGAAAAGACATTGTGGATATATTTCAAACATGTTTTATTAAATATCAACAAAGTCTGTCTATTTGTCCAACTTTTTAATATTTTTTTCAAAAATTTATCTATACATACACTACCGGTCATAATTATTAGGCCATCCCCAGTTTTTTAAATAAATGATGTATTTCATACGATTTTTAGTATTTATTGCCAAATGAAAATAGAATGATTCTTTTGTTATTACTTTGCAAAATTTTACAAGGCAAGGAAGCAAAGATGAACATGTCCAAATCATCCTAAATTTTCTTGATTCTTTCATTGATGAAACTGCAATATAGGTAATCATTAAATATTTATAAATTTATTTGATGCTCATCTTATTGTGCAATATTAACAAAAGAACCATTCTACTTTCATTTACAATTATTCACTTGGCAATAAATACTAAAAAATAGTATGAAATACACCATTTTTTTAAAACACTGGGGTGGCCTAATAATTATGGTTGGTAGTGTACATTATATATATATATATATATATATATGAGAGAGAGAGAAATATAAATGTATATATAGAAAGAGAGAAAGATATATGTATATAAAGAGAGAGAGAAAGAGGGATATATATATATATATATATATATATGTCGAGATAGATGGATAAATTTATCAGAGTAAGAAAAATTGAAAACCTCATCAAATGAAATTATAAATGATTATGAATATAAACATAAAAATATGGGGTGTGGGTGTTTATTTCATGCAAATACAAGGGTATTAGCTCAAAAAAAATAAAAACTTTTAGAAAGATAAAAAAATGCACCATGTCTATTCTACTAATCTTATCCCTAATCTGCAGCCCATGAAAGCCATCTTGTGTATTTACCCAGAGGGAAGCAGAATTAATTTTATTACAATTCATTTTTTCTGCCATTTTCATCCATATTTCTTGTACTTTCTTAATTCTCAACACAATAATAAAAGATAGCATCCATATTAAACATAACAGCCCTTCCTTCTTTACAGAATTTCATCATTTACCAAGTAACCATCTTGCTCACCATCTATGGCAAAATGAAAAAAAAAATAAAAAGTGCAGATGAAGCTGAAACATTATGAAATAAAATACATTTTATATACACACAAATATATATATATATATATATATATATATATATATATATAGAAAGAGAGAGTTTTTTAAGGGATGAATAAAATTGTTCTTAATATGCATTCCTTGAAGAGAGATATTAAGCTTTGCTTCATTATGAATGTCCTTTGTGGTTGAGTAGTCCAAAAACATGAGTGGTTTAACAGTGATCTCTCCTATATTAGGAGGATACTGGTTCAAATATTGCTGAATGGTACATTTTCTTTATTAAAGACTCTCAAAAATTCAGACTAATAAATGAAAATTATACTTTTTCTTAAAAAAGAAATGTCTTCTCATGTATCCACTAAACATAATATTTATAATAACAAAAAAATATATATATACATAATATGCTATAATAATAATAATAGAATATTAAAATTGTTCTCAAATACCAGAATTTGATAATTATTGTAATACAAGTGAGACACTGACGTCAAAAATGACAAAATATTTATATTGATATACTCTCTAAAATGACAGCAGCATATATATTGATACACCTACTATTGAGTATAAACACGGCTTTCTCATTGACAAATGTTCATGCAAAATGGTAAATACATTACCTTTTGATATGTTCAACTCCTCTGCTATCTCACGCAACATCAATTTATGATCGGCCAAAATGAGTTTGTGGAGTTTTTTTTTTTTGTGTTTTCCAGGACAACTGCCAATTTTGGGCAACCTAAGCATTCAGCTTCATTTGTGTCTGTACGACTACCTTTAAAGTTAGTATACCACCTCTTAACCAGTGTTTCCGACAGAGCAGAGTCTGAATAACACTTTTCAAGCCACTGCTTTGCTTGAACAGTATTTTTTCCCATCAGAAACCAATGCTTTATCAACACACAAAATTCAGATTTTTTCATTGTTTTGAAAATTTGCAACAGTTGCTTCACTTAAATAATTGTAATTTGTAAACTAATAATCCAATTGAGCCCAAATTTTGTCATGTGCCATTTGAAAGTTAGTACTTCATAAAAATCATATGGATTTTTTTATTAAGAGCAACATCTATATGTCAAGCCTGGGACTTCTTGAGTGATGTGTTAGAAGGCCTGCATTTCCCAGTGATCCGGTAGGGCCACTCATGGTGGTAAGTTCAAGGAAACGAAACCAGGCCGAATGCAACCAAATCCCAAAAAAACCCAATGGCAGAATAGGCAAAGATCAATGTGATTTTAATGGCCAAAACCAGCAAAAGAAAGGAGCACCCATCAAACTAGTGTAACCTAGGCAGACAATGGCAAACCAAGCATCTGACTAGGTTTGCCAGATCGCACCTGTCTCAATCCTCTTTGAGCTGTGAGGGAGATGCTTTTGGCTAACGCTTCTGTGTCATCCAGAGTTGTCCAACAAAATTAAATTCATGTGAATGGCCACATCAAATTCTTTTTGACTACTCTTCAGGAGTAGGTTGGGCCTTCACAATCATCTCTACCACCACCCCCAGGAGAGAGAATGACAATCCTGATGCTTGGATATAAATAGGTGCCAAACTATATATATATATATATATATATATATATATATATATATATATATATATATGCTCATCATGTCTTATAATGATGAACAACTTTTCTTAATAATTGCACATTGGCATGAAGTAATCATTAACGAGGCTAGTCTGACTGACCATGATTCCAGAGTTGTGAGTTTGATCCTCACTGGGTGCCTCATACAAAAAATTCAGAATGAAATAACCCAACAAAAGTTGAGATATTGTACAACCAACAAATCACCTTAATTAAGAAATATTGAAAAAAAAAGAAAGAAAAAAAAAACAATGACAAAAAAAAAAAATATCTACATATGGATTGACCATTTGTCCCTAATGATAATCGGTCAGTTAAGTGCTATATGTGATACACGCTTTGGGCGATCATGTCTCAAAAGAGACATGACTGACTGGGCAGAAGATTATCCCACAGTAGGTTGCTATTGCTTTCTGTGGTAAACTGGTTGCCAGCCAAGGCTATAGAACCCAATCTGTCCTGTTATTTAACCCATAACTGGAGAGAAGAGACCAATTAATACCTTTCCCAAGGGTATTTGCATGTAAGTGAATACAAGGAATTCAACTAAACTATCCAGATCAAAAATGTTCCCTAAAAAATCATCATCATTAAATGTATCAACTTTTATTTATATCATCATTATATTTCAAACAATTTAAATTAATGATCACCCATAATCAAGAAATACATAACTTTTATAAAATTTAAACACCTTAGGACTCAGGTGTGAAATTGTTGTTGAAAAACAATCAATATGAATAAAAACAAATTTAGTAATTGTATAATCTGTCCCGAACAACACGAATTAGGGCACCGCAGTAGGGTAATAAGTCATTACGCCCTATCAACAAAGGATATTAACAGGCTGAGAAGTGTTACGAGGATGCATTTATATATAAAAATAATATTAATAATGTCTAAAAAGTTGCAGTAAAGGACTCTATTGAGTCCTACTTGCTGTTACAAAAAAGTTTTAATTCAGAAAATAGTCGTAAAAATAAGGAAATTAGAAATAGAACGTTTGAAAGATTGTAGAATGTTCCAGAGAATTCGAAAGGTTCTAGAAATATGCAAATTAGGTGTTAGCCTCTATATCCAGACAAAAGAACTAAAACTTGAAACAGATGACCTCATCAGCACCAGTTTCTATATTAACTGAGTTTTGGTCCAGATATCATTTTTATTTTTTCTTATGTTACAATTAACACATAACAGAAGTAAAAGTAGTATATTACAGGGTGTGGCAGAAATACCTCCCACATATATCTCCCATACAATGGTAATACATTAGCAGTAATAGTGTCTTCATCTAGCTAATGTCTTACTATTATGTGGGAGGTTTTTCTGGGAGGTATTTATGCTACAACTGTTTTTTTACAAAAATAATTTTTCTATTTGAAAAACTTAAAAAAAGACATGATGGACTTTCACGTCACAAATGAGCACTTAGCAAAGTAAGGAAGCACTCAACTTTGATGGTCACACATGTGTCTCCCAAGGCAGATGTCTGTAAACATTTAGAAAGATGAAACATAGTCAAGCCATTTTGCTCAAGTGGTTGAAGATCAATTGCCACATGTTTCTATGAGTGGACATCAAGCCCTACTTTGCTGCATGCAACAAAGCCACAGTGGAAGGTAAAAGGCTACCATTGAAGAGAGTGATATGCTGCCAACTTTCTTTAATATTTGCACACAATTGATCCCAATGTTCAAGTTGGCTTTGCTTAAACCTTAGTATATGTGAGAAGCAAAACAGGCACCAACTCCTACACCCTGACGTTTTCTTTTTTTTTTACCCCAGGGAGAAAAAGGGGTACTGCATGGCTTCAGGCTGTCTTTTAAGTTTGTCTTTGTAACACAAGGAACGACCTTCCAACTGACCTGCTTGTTAGAAGCTGGCCAAAGAAGAGTTGGTCAGGAATTCTTTTGTCGCTCAATTTTCATCTTTAATAAAACATCCTAGATATTCTAAAGCCTGTGATAAACTTTACAAGAAAAGGGAAAAAAAAAGCAAAAGACAAGAAGTAAAAAAGTAACCCATCATAAAGTGGTGAATTTTAAAAAAATATAACAGAAAAAAGTCCTAACCGATTATTGCTCTTCACTCTTCAAAGCTCAATCGAGGACAAAACATATAAACACAGGTACAATGACTAAAAAAAGTTACCCATCATAAAGTGGTGAATTGGAAAAAAATATAACAGAAAAAGAAAATCCTAACCGATTCTTGCTCATCACTCTTCAAAGCTCAACTGAAGACAAAACATATAAACATATGTACAATGACTAAAAATGGAAAGAAAAAATACAAGCCAAGAATCAGCAGTATCAAGCACAGACAGATTACATTTCAACCCAACCACCATTTCTTATGCTTATAGTAAAAATCAGTTGAAAATATGACACTCCATACACTAAGCTATGTTCAGTAAAATAACATATGGGCGACATCAGGTAACCCGTCTAATAATTATCAAGATATTAATTATGTCTATTTATCAATAGACAGGCAACATTGTTTTGTTGTCAATTGGGCTATTTTTTATATTATTTTGATTGTCATTTTGTGAATTACAAGAATGATCTGATTTGTACTTATCTGAGATTAAGAGAGATTAGGAAGGATCAATTTATATTTAAACAAAAGCCATAAATCATCGAAGAATTCTACAATGTGTGGAAAGAACTCATATATCAAGAGAGAATAGAAAGAATGAGAAAATTAAAGAGGATTATATATTCAAATAAACAACTTTTAATGACTTCAATCTTTGTCTTTCTTTTTTATTTTTATTTTTTGGTTTATGTCCTGAAAATGTTTCGCTTATCATTTTGGGGAGATATCAATGTCAGAAAAGTTTTTTTTTTTAATGTCTTGTTAATAAAGATGACAAAGACAACAATAAGAAAAAAAAGGCGAAAAATAATAAAAAAGACTTTTACAAGAAATATTGAGAGAAAAAAAACAAAGTACAATTAGAAGAACTGAAAGTAGAAACAGTAAAGAAAAAAAGAATTACGAGAATTCTACAAAAAGAAATTATGGGTAAAAAGAGAAAATAAGAGGAAAAAAAAATCCTATTTACAATTTCTGAAAATGAGGAAAATAAATATATAAAATCTTTTGTTTTGACAATTAAAAGAGGGTGCTGCAAAGTTTTTGGACCTAATCAAGAAGGTTTCAAGAAATAAAAAGGAAAAAATATATAATTTGGTCATATTATTTACACTGTTCAGACTGCATCTTTATTGCCATATTCCCAACATTTCGTCTACTGTACACTCTGGCCTTCTTCAGGTGATTATAATTTCAAATTGAACCCTGTATTTCGGTCACTGAAGTATATTGTTCTTGTTCTGTGAGCCATGCTACTGCCAGGTTACTTAGTTATCTCCCTTTAACTCAACTCTCTAAGTTATTTGTTCCCCACTGTTGTAGGCAGGTATTGAACTCACAACTCTTTGGGTCAAGTCAATGAGTCATGTATTCTCAAGGACACATGGCCCAGTGGGTGGATCCAGTGACTTGACCCAAAGTCATTTCTGTCTGAATTTCTGCATGAGGTGTTATCATTATTTACACTACTTATATTCAGACTATTGTCCTTATCTTTGTTGTTGTTGTTATCACAACATTATGGCCGCTGTGCCCTCCGGCCTAACCCAGGTGTATATTGATCTGAGTAACGTACGAGGAATTCTGAACTGAACCCTTTATTTAATCTACAAGAGCAGTGCTAAATATAATAAAACCTAGACATGAGCAGCGGAACAAGAACAGTCGACCCACAGGAGATTAAATAAAGTGATCAGTTTGGAATTTCTAGTCAGTCAGTTAAGTGTCATAAGTGATACACGCTTGGGCGATCATATCTCGAAAGAGACATTACTGACTGGGTAGAAGATTTTCCCACAGTAGATTGCCATTGCTTTCTGCGGTAGACTGGTTGCCAACTAAGACTGTAGAACCCAATCTGTCTTATTATTTAACCCATAACTGGAAGAAAAGGATGGATTAGCACCTTTCCCAAGGGTATTTGTGCACAAGTGAATGCGTGGAATTCAACTGGAATTCGAACTCAACTCCCCGATTTCTCATTCCAAGTCAATATCCACTGCCCCACAACGCGCATCCCGAATTTCTAGTAGGTTACCCAAATCAATATACCCCTAAGGAAGAGCAAAGAGCACCACAGTTGGAACGTTGTAATAAAACAACAAAGATGAGGACAATAGTCTGAATATAAATAGTGTAAATACTCCAGTTTGTAGTTTGCATCTTGGGGTTTTACTCTGGATGACAATCATATATTCTGTCTTCTTTTAATTAATAGTTAGTCTTTTCTTTTTGTTTTCTTTTATAATCTTGTTGTCTACAAGTTCCTACAGTTTTCTTTCTGTAAACTTCTACACATCCAGTGTATATGTCTACTTACAGTTTATTTTAATTAAATTTTGTTTTATTTCTATTTAAAAAAAAAAAAAGCTTTTCATAAACTACAAAAAAAACTTGGGTAAATACTGAAAATGTCCACTGAAAGCAATGTACAGCAAATCCTCTGCTTCTGTGATAAAAAAATTTATGAGCTGAAGAAGAGAAGATTAAGCTGAAATAGTGAGGAAGGAGGAGAAGAAAACAGGAAGAGTTTAAAAAGGTTTGTCACCTGAGAGACAGAATTACGTCTATTTGTTGTGAGTAAAAAGCCCAAAGAATAGAGAGAACATGTGAACAGTCCCACCAGAGGTGGCACTAGCACCAAAGACAGTGGCAAAAACAGATGCTGCCATCTGTAGTTGGGCCACGTGCACAGGAAGCAAAAGTTGCAAGATATATGGGATGTGGTAAATACATAACTCAAGCATTTCTAGGTTGGCCGACAGCGCCAGGAAGAGCATGGCAGGGAGTTAGGCGGTGATGCCATTTGTATGAATGGCAGAGAAAAGAATAAATTGCTCAATAGGCATACATATGAAAGGAGTGGGTCGGATTTCTACAGAAATTGGGTAAGATTGGGAAGAATAAGAAATGTTTGTGCGTAAAAGAAATAATCCTTTTTGAAAATGCTTTACTATATTTCATACAGAAAGATTTAATTTTCTTTAGTTGTACAAAATTATCATCTAGTGGTCAAAATTCATTAATGTAAGAGCCAAATATGACAAAGTTCAGATGTTTGAGAGACGAAAGACATGAACAAAATTTGCACATACGTTTTTGTTACATATACATTAAACTTACATTTTTATCCAATGAGGTTTCAATTCATACCCGGTAAATAATTATAAAGCTTAAAATCTTTCTTATTTGCCTTTTATATTAACTGTGATGAAAAAAGGAGTTCAGCCAACATATTTCCATGAGACACATATTAAAGGTCAAAGAGCCCCATGTGGTTTCGCAAACTGCAATTTGAGATATATAGACTAATATAATCATACTTTTCACCAATATTAGTGTTTGTGTGAAATCATTTTCAAGTATATTGATAGGGATTATGAGAATAAATTCAAATGTCTGAATTTATTCGTACACTAGCAGTATAGCACGGTGTTGCTCAGGTGTAATGAAAGCTTTAAAACTAATCTCTGGTACTGGAGCTCAGACTCAGCCTAAAGAATATTTGTGCGAAGTTTGGTGAGAATCGGATAAAAATTGTGGATCTGTATAAAGGACATACAGACAGATAAATAGACACACACAAACAACTTGCCTATTATATATATATATATTATCGATTTTCTGCACTATTGTAAGAACTGCAACCTTGAAACTTCTGAATATAGTTTCTCATGTCTTTGTCTATGAGTGTATCAAATTTGATTCAAATCAGACTCCTTCTATATCCCGATTTTTTTTATTATCAATTTTCGATATTTATCAGGGGTACCTCGACACAAAACCTAGCTATGAACACTCGCAGACACTTATGGTACAACTGTGTAAATTTTCAAGAAGATCGGTTCAGCCATTTTGGAGTCTATAGGTAACAGACACGTACACACACACAGACAAAGTTCCATTTATGAATAAGTTTAGATTTAGATTTAGATTAGACTAGCAGGATAGCCCGGCATTGCTCAGGTATAATGAAAGCTTTAAAACTAATCCATGGTCCTGGTGCTCAGACTCAATTGGACGTTGGCACAAAAGACTAAAAAGCAATAGTTGTTTCCAGTTAAAGCGAAACCATAGACTGAAAGAAAAATGAATGGATGTAAGTCAAATTTTGATTTCCTCGTATCGATATCAAATATGTTTTTTTTGTCCTAAACTAAATTTTGAAGGCTAAATAAGTCCTTTGAGTAAATGGTATCATGGCTGAGACTAAGAACTACAATTATACCTACTTAGAGCCAAACCCGAAGCAAAAGCTAAAATAAAAGGGCTGGAAAACTAATTTTGATCAGACCCAATATCTTGCCTTTTATATATATATATATATAAAATCGATTTTCTGCACTATTGTAAGAACTACAACCTTGAAACTTCTGAATATCGTTTTTTATGTCTTTGTCTATGAGTGTATCAAATTTGATTAAAATCGGACCACTCCTTCTATAACCCAATTTTTTCGATTATCAATTTTCGATATTTATTGGGGGTACCTCGGCACAAAACCTACCTAAGAACATTCACAGATGCTCATAGTACAACTGCGTAAATTTTCAAGGAAATTGGTTCAGCCGTTTCGGAGTCTATAGGTAACGGAGACACACACACACACAAAGTTCCACTTACAAATAAGTTTAGATTAGATTAAGATTTTTTTAAAAAACCATTAATGAAATGAGATACTGTCACAGTCACAACGTTTCGACCATTGTACGAAATTTCAAACTGAACCCTTTATTTCATCCACTGTCAGTCGTTATCATTTATATTCGACTTGTATTTATTTTCATCTACCTTTTTATTACAAGAAACATTGTCAGCCATTATTATTAAATTTGAATAGTATTTACTTTTATCTTCACTTTTTAATAAATGAAACATTGTCAATCATTATTATTGATTAGTATTTACTTTCATCATAAGTTTTATTAAATGAATAAATATCAGACAATATTTTTTTTAATTTTTTACTTGTAATTACGTTCATATTCATTTATCATTTGATTAATAATTGTCAGGACATTATTTAGAATTTTTGACTGGTATTTACCTTCATCTTCATTACTAATTAAAGGAAGGATTGTCAGCCATTATTAATAATTGTTCACTAATATTTACTTTAATCTTCATATTTTAATAGATGAAGAATTGTCAGTTATTATTACTAATTTTTGTCTAGTATTTACTTTCATGTACATTTTTTATTAAATGAAGCATTGTCAGCCATTATTATTAATTTTTGACTAGTATTTACTTTCATGTACATTTTTTATTAAATGAAGCATTGTCAGCCATTATTATTAATTTTTGACTAGTATTTACTTTCATCATCATTTTTTATTAGATGAAGCATTGTCAGCCATTATTATTAATTTTTGACTAGTATTTACTTTCATCATCATTTTTTATTAAATGAAGCATTGTCAGCCATTATAATTAATTTTTGACTAGTATTTACTTTCATCTTTCATTTTTATTAGATGAAGCATTGTCAGCCATTATTATTAATTTCTGACTAGTATTTACTTTCATCATCATTTTTTATTAGATGAAGCATTGTCAGCCATTATTATTAATTTTTGACTAGAATTTACTTTCATCTTCATTTTTATTAAATGGAGGATTGTCAAAAAAACAATCATCAAGAAACTGACGGGAAAGACAGCGAATTTGATTCTCCCACAAGTGAACACAAACTACAAGAAATTATTATTTCTCAGATAACAAGTTATTTATATTCAGGCTAATGTCCTCATCTTTGTTGTTATTAACATTTCAGCTCTTTTTCCACCACCACCACCACCACCATCATCACAGCCTTCTTCAGGTGTTTGTTGATCTAAAGGTAACCTTCAGGGTATTTTCACACTACACGCCCTCATTTAATATTCAGTAATAGAATATTCTTGTTCTTTTGTCCATGTCTATATGTTATATTTTGTCTTGTTCCTTTCATTACTACTTGGTTATTGTTTACCATGTGTTCATTGAATCTAAATCAGTAATATCTGGCCCATGGATTGAACTCACAATTAATATTACCAAATTCTTAAATAAACACTTTAATCCACAAGGTCTTGTCCTGGAGGGCGCAATAGCTGAAGCATTGTGATGATAACAACAGAAATAGGAGCATACCTCTAACTGTAAATAATGTAAATAAGTTCTCATTCTAAAAATTCAGGCAGAAATTAGATGAAGAACTGTTAATTATTATGATTATTATTATCAGATCGATGGCCAACGAAAAGTTGCAATAAAAAGCAACAAAATAACTGAAATACAGCTAAAATGCTAACAAATTCTGAAAATGAACTATGTCATATCACTCATTATGTAAAGATAGATTTAAAAGAAACTAATTTTGAATAGCGGATGTGCGTTGTGGTGCAGTGAATATCGACTCGCAACGACAAATCAGGGAACCGAGTTCGAATTCCAGTTGAATTCCTTGCAATCACTTACGTACAAATACTCTTGGGAAAGGTATTAATCCGTCACTTCCCTCCAGTTATGGGTTAAATAATAGGACTGACTGGGTTCTATAGCCTTGGCTGGCAACCAGTCTACCACAGAAAGCAATGACAAACTACTGCAGTATAATCTTCTGCCCAGTCAGTCATGTCTCTTACAAGACATGATTGCCTAAGCGTGTATCATGTATGGCATGTAACTGAATTTTGAATAACAGGATCAAATTTTTAAATTCTTGAAAGTATACTTTGTCATTTGCTTTGATTTCTTGGCTTTGGGAATCAAGCCCCTGGGCCACCTACACACACTCACCCACACTCTTGCTATTTCGCCTGCTAATCAGAGCCTCTTAATCCCCCATCATGACTAAACACCCATGAGCCCTCGACTGAGAAAAGACTACATGACAAGTAATGACTAAACTTTGGCACAGTGCCATCATAATAAAACCAAGAGGCACTTCACTCCTATCCAATCAATCTCTGACCAATTTCTCATCAAGACCTCTGCACTACTAAATTATTGCTTGGTGTAAAATTCTTACTATTGTCTGACTGAGTTTCGTTTGCTTTGAAATAAATATGGTTTGTCTTAAGTTGTTTTGCTTACATTAAGTGGTACTGGAATAGCAAAAGGTGCCTTACAAAAGCTAAACAATGTATTATGAAACTGGAAAATTTAATTACAAAGTAAAAAGAAATAAACTGTTATATAAAATCAGTCCTTTTCTATGCCAGTGAATACTAGCCAACCTCTTCACAGATGAAGAGAAGAGTTGAGGCAACAGATGTGGTTCTACAGAAGGATACTGAGAATTTCCATGAGCTGAACATGTAAGAAAGAAGTTAAAGGGAAATGGAAACAAAGAGAACACTTAGAATCAGAAAGAGACAACTGAAATTTCTATGAACATAATGTGGAAAGAAAACCTAGAGAATCTGACACTCACAAGACATATAGAAGGCAAGAGAAACAGAAGGCAGTGAGTAAACTACCTAAAAAGATTACATAAATGGATAGCAAAACAGGGACTGGGAAGGATAGCAAAAAACAAACATTACTAACAGCTACAAAAAATAGGAACCCTTCTCCATGGCCTTGTAGGAGAATATTTATTTTCCACCCTGCATCCCGTTTCCTCATAAACAAAATGTTGCAAGCCTACCACTGCTATATCCCTATTTCCATAGTAAATGGTCATACAAGTACGATTCTTTAGTGTCACTAGTTCAGGTTTTTACAGCTAAAACCCACCAAGATCCACAAAGTCATTCCATCTTTATTTCAAATGGAAGGAGAAAGTTCCGATAGACAACTTTTTCCCACATTGTAGAGTAAACTACCACAGGGATGCTTCACTGAACACTACAGCTTTCTTTTTTGCCTTTCTCAAGAACTTTAAATCAGCCTCTCTAAAAAAAAATACATTCTTCATAAATTCCTTTAAATGAAAACTTTACCATTAATCTTCTTTGGGAATGCTAAATTAAACTTTATTGTTTATCTATTCTTCTGAGATGAGGTAGTATTTACACTATTTACATTGTTCAGACTATTGTCCTCACCTTTATTGCCATTATTAATAATAATAATAACGACAATAAAGATGAAAACAATAATCCGAACAATGTAAATAGTGTCAAAATTTCATATTTTAAAATTTCATAACTAATTTAATCTTTATTAAAATTTAAGATGTGACTCAGAGTTTTAGTCATTCTATAAGTGTGTCTTGAAGTAAAAAGGGTTGAGAAACACCGCTCTAGATTGAGTGATTTTTGAGCTTTGTACTGGGTGAACACTAGTCTCAAAGAAAAAACAGGCAAGGATACTTAGACTTGTCCCTGCAAAAATATTATACTCCCAGATCAAAGGAATTTAAAAATATTTCAGATAATAACTATGATATGGCACAGAAAGTAAAGAATAATTATACAAAAGAAAGTCAAAAATTATCCGCACTCTTGTCTTAAGATATGTTTGACGAAAGTGTGGATAACTTTTTACATAGCCTCGTAAATACATATCAACTGAAAGAATTAACATTCTAATTGAATACATTCTGAAAACTTTATGATGATGATTATAATTTTTGTATTTTTTTTTTATTATTAAAAAAAACAGAATATAGAAGAACACTAAGCTTGTCACTTCCTCAAAAATGTGTTTTAATCTTATAAAAATATTGGTTTTCTCAGTTCTCTTTTATGGTAGGAAAAAGTCAAGAAAGTTTAACATTTAAGTGAACAATGGAAGCATTGTTAATATAAAAGAAAAAGCCAGCACTCAATATATATATATAATGGCTAACCACTTGTATCCAAGTATGCCTGACATTTAGTATAGCTAACCAGACTTTCAATTTTTCCATTGCTCAATCAAATAGCGGATTTCCCTAATCCTTTCCCTAATAAATCTGTTCAATATTCTTCATTACTGAATATATTCCTTACCTCCCCTCCTGGTTCTTGTAGAGCATCACAATTTTGTCCTCTTGGCAATTTAGATCACACTGTACTTTCTTAGCAAATTGTGAAATGAAAGTAGTCTTGAATGGCCACTCTTCTAAATCTTTTTGCTTATAAATGCAGATGTTCCTCAGGGATTTATTCTTGGACCCACTAGTGATTAAAGCACTTTCTATACATCTTCGCCTTAGTAAACTGCTTTCTTTTTTAAGACTCATTACAGCAAATAATAAATACACTGAGTATGTTATTTTGTAAAAGATCTCTTTCCATTATCGCAATGTGGATATTTAATAACAAAAATGATAAGAATATAAACAAAACGAAAAAGAAACTAAAACAAATTAGCTAGACTATATATGTAAAAACATATTTAAAAATAAAAAAAATTAAACGTAAAAGTTTAAACTTTGTTAGTAGTTTCCTAACACTGTTCTGGTATATAATAAATTATTTATCATTTTTCTCAAATACATATAAATAGGATAAAACAAAAAAAACAGACCTATAGAAGAACAGTAAACTTGTCACTTCCTCAGAAATGTGTTTTGCATCTTATAAAAATATTGGTTTTCTCGGTTTTCTTTTATTGTAGGAAAAAGTCTAGAAAGTTTTGGTATTAACATTTAAGTGAACACATGATACTGGCAAGTTTGTACTTAAGGTTCAAATAAACTCTTTTGATTAGACTTCGAGTGTTCTTTCACTGTTAGCAATATTTGGCTACTGGATGTTACTGATGATGAAATCGATTTACATAAAGCAGCTAACAGAATCAGGATAATGGTAATGCTGATGGCAGAATCAGTAATGGTCATTTTACGTCTCTTCTATCTATGTATCTGAGTAAGAAGGCCATTAAGAAAGGAAAGAAAATAAAGATGGTCCATCGTAAGTGACCATTGAAGAAACATTTGCAGCATTTCAATGTCATATAACTTGAAGTAATGGACTGACATCACAATGGCTATTTACAGTGGTCACTACAGTCAAGGTGTTGGGGGTTGGGGGTAGCCTGAGTTGGCAGAAGTATTAGAATGCCTTATAAGGAATGCTTTTAAGAAGGATATTTACAAGCAATACTTGTCGAATGACAAGTTACACACAAATATATGCATATACACGTATATTAGGTTGTCACAAATGAAATGACACATTTTTTGGTTGGTTGTTGATTCAGACAGCTAACAAAGTAACCTCTTTTACTATATAAAAAATCTTGATTTATTCTAGATCATTTTTCTTTCAATATATTGTTACTCATAAGCCAATGAAAATTATTACAATAAAACAATGTCAAGTAATCGTACTGTATTGGTGTAAAATGGATCATTCTGCCTCTGAAGCATTTAGAAATATCAAGGCAACCTTTGGTAGGAGTATTGTTGAAATGTGCGTCGTGGTGCAGTGGATATCAGCTCGGAATGAGAAATCGGGAAGCCGAGTTCAAATTCCAGTCGAATTCCTTGCATTGACTTACGCACAAATACCCTTGGGAAAGGTATTAATCCGTCTCTTCCCTCCAGTTATGGGTTAAATAATAGGACAGATTGGGTTCTATAGACTTGGTCGGCAACCAGTCTACCACAGAAAGCAATGGCAACCTACTACGGGATAATCTTCTGCCCATTCAGCCATGTCTCTTTTGAGACATGATAGCCCAAGCGTGTATCACATATGGCACTTGACTGACTGATTGTTGAAATCAGAACTGCAAAGAGATTGTTTCAGGAGTTTTGTTTGGGCTTTTATTGTCTTGAAAATAAACTAAAAGGAAGAACATTGGTTATCAAACATGATCAATTGAATATTTTGGTTGATCAAAATCAAAGAACTACAATCCAAAAACTTCCATTACAACTCGAAACATCTCGCACAACTGTTTCTCGACACTTGAAAGCAATTGGAAAAGTAAAATAACTGGATAGAGAATGAGATTAAAAAACAACCATCACTTTGAGGAGTACTTTCTGTTGCTTTCCCGATTGGAAAATTAACCATTTTCACATCAAATCATTCCATGTGATACTCTTTGATAACAGTGAGTGAGTAAGCCAGTAGTTAGATGTAAGTGAATAACCAAAACCATACTCAAAACCTTCACTGCACTGTTAAAAGTTAACAGTTACTGTAGGGTGGTCTTTCAAAGGGGTTATTCAATATTTATTCTTGCCTCAAGGGAAAACAATAGCAGCAGCTTCGTATTGTGGAGAAATTGAGTGTATGCAGGAAAATTTGAAAAAGAAACATGCTAGACTTGTGAATAGGGGTGTGCATTGTGGTGCAGTGGATATGTGAAAATCTTCTGCTCAGTTAGTCATGTCTCTTTAGAGACTTGATTGCCCAAACATGTATCACATATGGCACTTAACTGACTGAATAGGGATGGTCACATTTTGTTGCATGACAATGCTCAGCCACATGCTTCTCAATTATCCAAATCTGTATAGCCGGAATCAAGAAGTTTTTGCCTCATCCTCCATATTCACCTGATATCTCTCCTACTGATTATCACTTATTGAAGCATTTTGAGATTTTCATATGAAGTAAAGAATTCTCCAATAAGGAAAAGATAATCAAAGCATTTGAACTGTTTATCACATCAAATGACGAGAATTTTTTAAAATATGGGATCAAGAATTTAGAGGTACATTAGAGGACAGTCATCCATCAATAAGGAGCCTATTTCATCTAAATAGATTAGTTATTAAACACTTCAGAAGCGGTTTATTGTTTCCAGCAAATTTTCCTGTCTCTCTATTCAGCTTTTTAAATGCGTCCCTGGATATTTCAATGTGTGTTTGGATTTCAGTGTCAAGCTTTTCATACTCTGTTATAACACTTCCTAGGTATTTAAATTTTTGTACCTGCTTGATTTTAGAGCCACTCACCTGTAATTGGTATTTTGATCTCCTTTTTAGCTGATGACCATGCATTCAGGTTTCTTGGAAAAAAATGCTTGATATACTTTTATGGCTCTCCATAACTTCCTATCATTTGTAGTTCTTAGCAATGTTTATAATATTACTATCTCTCCCTCTCCCTGATCAGAGAAGATATTGGCAAACTACAGCAGGAAAATTTTCACGCAGTAGGTTGCCATTTATTTCTGCAGTAGACTAGTTGCCAAACAAGCCAACAGAAACCAATCTGTCCTGCTATTCAACCCATAGCTGGAGAGAGAAGAGATGGATTAATACCTTTTCCAAGGATATTTGTGCGTAAGTGAATGCAACAAAGGAATCAAGAATTTAGAGGTATGTTAGAGTTCAGTCGTTTATCAATATGGTGTTTACTCTAACTGAATAAATTAGTTATTAAACATTTCAGAATCAGAAGCATTTTATTCATTTCCTATAAAGTGCATTATTTTATGTGTGAGAACCTAATACATACACACATAAATATATACTTATATAAACATGTACCCACATAAATATACTTACACATATATAAATATACACATAAATATACGCATACTGACATACATATACACATATAAATATAAGCGTACTGACAGGCATATACACATAAAAATATATGCATACTGACACACATACACAAGTGTACATGCATACACACATATAAATATATGCATACATACAAATATATACACATAAATATATTCATACACACATGCAAACATACACATAAATACATGCATACTCACATGCATACACACATTTACACACTCAAATGCATGCATCTACACATAAATACAAACATAAATTTATGCATATTCACATGTATACATATACACACATATACACATACTTGCATACATACACACACACATATATATAAATATTATCCTGAAATATTCTTAGTCCAATCCACTTATTAAAAATCTCACTAAACATCAAAATTTGGGGGGGGGGATCACTTTTTGGTCCAACAAAAAACTTTTCAGCACACACAAAGAGTCACTTTGAAATTATTGCCTTCTACACAGTCTTGTTGACTCTTCATGATATCGGAGCCAGATACAGATACCATAGTAGTAGTGGTGGTGGTCGAAATTTCCCTCCAATAACACACCAATTCTTTTGTTCTCCGACGTTCTTAAAGAAAGCATTTGAGCAGTAGTCAGGCAAAAGAATATCTGGCAAGAAAATGTGTATAAAGAGTAAGATGTGTAAATTTTGATATATATATATATATATATATATCTGAGAAAGGAATGAATTTGTTTTTTTTTTTATTAATCTGATATTTTTTTTTTAGTTTAGCAGATGTGCGTTGTGGTGCAGTGGATATCAGCTCGGAACGAGAAATCGGGGAGCCGAGTTCAAATTCCAGCCGAATTCATTGCATTCACTTACACGCAAATACCCTTGGGAAAAGTATTAATCCGTCTATTCCTTCCAGTTATGGGTTGAATAACAGGACAGATTGGGTTCTATAGCCTTGGTCGGCAACCAGTCTACCGCAGAAAGCAATGGCAACCTACTGCGGGATAATCTTCTGCTCAGTCAGTCATGTCTCTTTCGAGACATGATTGCCCAAACGTGTATCACGTATGGCACTTAACTGACTGACTAATAGTTTTTTATTAGTGAAATGCAATTCTTAGTGGATATCTGTATTTGAGTAAACTCTCCATTTATTCATTAAATAGTATATTTATTTATCTTTATCTACTAGCCTGAATATTCAAGAAATTTTATTAGAGAAAAGTACGCACTTTGTAGCCAATAGGTCAAAGTGCATCAGGTCTAATGAGAGTTTCCCCTAATGAAACACAGGATCATCTATTTTTCTGTAATTAGTTTTTTCAAATATTCAGGCTGGTAGATGAAAATAAATAAACAGAACGTTTAAGTGATATATATATATATATATATATAGTAACATCTTTTATAGGATCTTATTAAAAACATAGCAAGCATATGCATAACTAAAATGTGCACTATATGTTAAAATGTTACTCTAATGTCAAGATATTAAGTACTGTATTCAATAAAATCAATGATAAACAGTATTCTAGTGAAATTCTATTTCAATTAAGTAATTTTTTTACACATATTACTTTTAAGTTAGGTGTGCTTTAAAACACGAAAAACACTGTAAAAAAAGCAAGGCCTAATTACTCTTTTGTTTTGCTGTGATGTGTGTGTGTGTGTAAATGAGACTGTTATATTTTTATTGTCTATGATTAATAAGCTAAAAATAATGGAAACATTATTAATATAAAAGAAAAAAGCCAACATTCAATAAATGGCTAATCACTTGTATCCAAGTATGCCTGACATTTAAGATAACTAATCAGACTTTCAATTTTTCTATTGCTCAATCAAATAGTGGATTTCCTTAATCATTTCCCTAATAAATCTGTTCAATATTCTTCGTTACTGAATATATTCCTTACCTCCCCTCCTGGTTCTTGTAGAGCATCACAATTTTGTCCTCTTGGCAATTTAGATCACACTTTACTTTCTTAGCAAAAAATTGAAATTAAATTTAAACTTAAAAGTTTAAACTTTGTCAGTAATTTCCTAACACTGTTCTGGTATATAATAATTTATTTATCATTTTTCTCAAATACATATATGATAAAAATTTAGTTTCAAGGTGCACAATATTCATGAGGAAAAGTGGCTAATATCGGAGATAAGTGTAGGCAAATATAAAAAGCAAAACTGACTTTAACAGTAGTGAATGCCTGTTTTGTACTTGAACGATATTTTAAGCCTGAGAGACTACTGCTACTCAGTGTCCACTTTTACAAATATGTGTGTGTGTGTGTGTAAAAGCTTTAAATTTCCGCATTGTATAGTTATATCAATATAAACATGACTTTAGTCTAATGATGCCTTAAAAGCTGAAACACATCATACAAAAAAAATTTTTCACTTAATTTTCATAAATAACACCAAATATGAACTGAAGGCAAGGATTATGGCAGCATTCACCAACTTAAACAAGGAGACCACCCAGAAGAGTTGCAAGAGATTTTGAAGTGGTCTAGAGGCAGTAGTTGAAGCCAATGACAATTTAAATTGACTAAATTTATTCTTTATTATTTGAGGATATTTTTGTGCAATTTTGGTAATTATATCTGTTAAAATGTTAAGATGTAATGTTATTTTCACTTTTGTGTAATTTAGACAATTTATTCATCACACCTTATATATATATATATATATATATATACACACACACACACACACATAGAACAGGTGCAATGGGTAAATTATCACTATTCTATATTTAATTTCACACATGCACTTTGTTCTTGATTTACAAGAACCAGGAGGGGAGGTAAGGAATATATTTAGTAACGATTTTAGTAGGGTCAGTTGGGAACCATCTGTGAGAAAAAGAGCACCATGACACAATTCACTCCACAAGAAATTTGAGAACGACATGTTACACTGCTTAGCATTTATGCCTCCAGCACAAACATTTCAGAGTGTTTGGGTGTCAATCTGAGAACAATGCAGAGGATTCAGAAAGAGTTGGATGAGTCTAATGGTGATTACAAAGGTGTTTGGAGTGATCCCTAGTAATTGCAACATTATACTTCCTGTCATCTTCCCACAAGGCCACAGACTCAACACCGAGGCCAACATCAAGTGCCTTGAGGAAGTAGTACTGACTTGGGTTGTAAGGGTGGCTGCTAGAAGACCCTATGTCTGACAACAAGACTCTGCACCAGGCTAAACAAACAGAAGAACTTAAACATGGTCATCAGACAATTTCTATGGCCACATCACCCCTTACATATGCCACCTAACTCCCCAGACTGCAACCCCCTTGTTATTATGTGTGGGGGGCACAGTTGAGCTAGGGACCAAAAAACTCCTTATAATACCAAATATGAACTGAAGGCAAGGATTATGGCAGCATTCACCAATTTAAATAAGGAAACCACCCAGAAGAGTTACAAGAGATTTTGAAGTGGCCTAAAGGCAGTAGTTGAAGCCAATAGTGATTTTATTGACTAAATTTATTCTTTATTATTTGAGGATACTTTTGTGAAATTTTGGTAATTATATCTGTTAAAATGTTAAGATGTGATGTTATTTTCACTTTTGTGTAATTTAGACAATTTATTCATCACACCTTTTATATATATATATATATATATATAAATAAATAAACTAACACAAATTACATGAAAGAGAGATGAGAAATGTTTTCCTATGGATGCACTCAGTCTGAACCCATTTTTATATACATACACAAATGTTATATATTATGCTATATAGATATCAATCACATGTACACAGACTAAGCAATCTACACACAACGCCCTCTTCTGATTTTGGTTTCCTCATCCTACCCACCACCCTGCCAAACGTCAAACATATCCGTTATTTCTAGATTTAACATTCCTCAAGGAATGACAATCAGCTTCCACCCGGTCGAGCTAAGAATTCTGCCTATTAAATCTGAAATATAAAATTGTTAGCAAAAGATGTCCAAACTGCAGAAACAACAGGTTTTATTTTGTTGCCAAATTTAATGGCGTGCTGTATTATAAGACAGGTTGACACCAAAACTGAAGGATGCAGCAGCATAGGAGACGAGGAGGGAAAAGACGAAGGAAAAAATATTCATTGCTTACGTCTTTATGTTTTGTGCTTTCACTTTTGAAACATTTATATCTGACAAGTTCATCAGGGATAAAAACACTGCCATTTTTGTATGATTGGAGATGGAGGAGTTTGGTGGGTAGCAGCCATAATATAGAATGGAAACAGTAATTTGGTCATTGAATCTGTCAATACAGGCAGTAAGAATGTATTGACTCTACACCTAGATGGTCTGCGAAAGAACAGGAAAGACAAAGACTGCTCATTGCAGAGCCAATGGAAGCATTACATCTCTATGCTGCACAATTTTGAGCTTCAAAAAAAAAAAAATGAAAGAACAAGGATTTATCTATTTGGACAAGTTTTTTTAAGAACTGTTGTAACCCTAAAAGGTTACTGCATGAGTAATCACCAAAACAAAGGTTGGGAATAATAGTATATCAATAAATACAAGACTTGCAGGCTGCAGGATATAGATACACTGCTAGTGAACTCTTAGTCAGTATAATCACTTTAATAGTGTCCACATATTTAAGAGGATAGAAACATACCATTCCTGTATATAGATCAGACAGTTAAGTGCCATATGTGGTACACGCTTTGGGCAGTCATGTCTCTTTCAAGACATGACTGACTAGGCAGAAGATTATCCTGCAGTAGACTGGTTGCCAGCCAAGGCTATAGAACCCAATCTGTCCTGTTATTTGACTCATAGCTAGAGGGGGGAAGAGATGTATTATATTATTAAGTAGTAATTCGTGGGGATCAGTTTATTACTTTATAAAAATATAAAACTGATCCCCCACTTTATGCCCAGTATAAGCTTTGATCATTTTTCCAACTATTATATTCAGTCAGTCAGTTAAGTGCCATACATGATACATGATTTTGGCGATCATGTCTCGAAAGAGACATGACTGACTGGGTAGAAGATTATCACACAGTAGATTGCCATTGCTTCCTGTGGTAGACTGGTTGCCAGCCAAGGCTATAGAACCAAGTCTGTCCTATTATCTAACCCATAACTGGAGGGAAGAGATGGATTAAGGGTATCTGTGCGTAAGTGAATGTTAGGAGTTCAACTGAAGTTTGAACTCGGCTCCCCAATTTGTCATTCTGAGTTGATATCCATTGCAGCACAATGCACATGTATATAGGTAGGTATACAATAAGAACAAATACACACCTATATATGCATGTATGTATATATGCTGAGTTTTCTAAACATATACTGTTAAATATAAGACAATGAATGTCTATTATGTTTAATCATGAGTCATTCTAAACGTCATATTTTGGCTTTAATTTTAGTTGAAAATAAAGACAAAAATTCTCCAACATTTGAATAATTTTTTATTAATTTTCTTCTAAGCTTTCGGCTCACATGAGCCATCTTCAGAGAGGTTGTTTAGACAGTAATACAATAACATCCACCATCACCGACGATTTTATTTTGTGTTGACATAAAACTCCGCTAGGCAACAGCAATAGTTACCAAAAATAACAAACGCAGTTCTCAAATTTGCAATGCGGTTCTGACATCACACCGCGTGAAATGACAACAAAAACAATGTATTTAAATGCAATGTAACGTGTTATGTCCGGATTTAAAGGTGATTTTATTATGCTGAGTTTTATGGAGATAAGTCCAAAAAACAAACCACCATGTGACAAACAACTATTGGACTTCAAGAAAAATCTATTCTCAGTGATAAACAAAATTGAACTCACTAAAAACTACCAATGATCGACAGCAAAAAATACAAAAGGGCGTCTGAGTGATCAAAAATTCAGATAAAATAATTATCAAAGCAGACAAAACAGGTAACCATTATGAAATCAGTGTGGATAAGTACCATAAATCTATTAACAAAAAAATTAATATAATTTCATAAAAAAGCACCCAACAACTGGGAAAATAACATCAATAGTGAAGCCAGGAAAATAGGAACTCAATTAAAAATTGATGACAGGACTTACAAACAAGCATTCATAACAAATTTCTTCAACCACCCGCAATATCAATTACCATATTTGACAGCGTATAAAACGGACTAAAAATATCTTTTCAAATTCCTCTGCATTTTATATGACATATGTAGGTTTAAAATTTGTGATAGTCGGCCAAAATGAGCTACCTGGCAACTATTAGCTTCGTCGTCCTGCGGCTTTGGCCAAGATATTTTAATCCTGTCAAATAGCTGAATACTTGATGCTTCGCCAGGGCTACCAAGGGTGTTTTTATTGTGACACCAACACTAGATGGGTTGCCTCCAGGCACCATCCTGTTATTTAGCCCATAACTGGAGGGAAGTGACAGATTAATACCTTTCCAAGGGTACCAGTGTTTAAGTGAATGCAGGTACTCAACTGGAATTCAAACTCTGCTCACCGATTTCTCTTTCCAAGCTGACATCCACTGCATCGCAACGCACATCCGTCACTGAACACTTACAGTGCCTGGTCTTCCCAAGCAGTCACCCATCTAGGTACTGACCAGGCACACATTGCTTAACTTCAGTGATCGAACGAGAACCGGTGTGTTCAACGTGATATGCCGTATACTATTAGCTTAGTCTTTAGAGAAACTTTCATAGAGCCTATTGTCATTATTTAAAAGACTATTAGGCAGATTAAAAATGTTATTATTGATAATATTATTCATTATATTAATTTCATCACGTTTAATATTAGTACACTATGTTTCGCTAAAATTATATGCAATAAATTGGATATAATAGTTTTTTATATAGGCTTGTCGTCTTTCTTTCCTGTTATTTTTCATTTTAATTGTAATTGTGGCTTGTTTAACCAAAAATTCATACCTCATATAGGCTCGGCTGTACCATTTACTAATAACTTTACTAATTACTAATTTTTTCTTGATTCGCTCTGCTGAAATTGGGGTGCATTTTGTATGCCATCAAATATGGTACTCGACCCAACTTAAAATAATATCAATAAAATCAGCAAAAACATCCTTGAAAAAGCATGCAAATATATGTAAAATGCTGTAGGAATTGGTGACATGAAACAGCAGAAGCCATAGAATGGTTTACTAATATAAAACATAATATAGAATGAATGAATCTACATTCATCCAATTCAGTATTTGTGACTTTTACCCATCCATTACTGAAAATCTACCAATGTCTGCTATAAATTTAGCAAAACAATTGCTGTCCTATTAGTGGTTGTAATATCATCTAATAATTCTGCTTGTTCCTTCCTTAGTTAGTTGCTTAGTTCCTCCGTCCGTTACGCCACACTCTCTACACAAGCTTTTCCTTCCCCTCTATATTTTTACCCTCCTCAGCCTTTCTCTCACCTTTGCCAAACGGAAGGGGAGTAAAGAGTGAGAGAGTAGGAGGAGAGAGCCTATAGCATTACTGTAGCAGTAGCAGCTTAAGCTGGTGGTTGTAGCAGTAATTGTGTGTGTGTATACGTGTGTGTACTGTACAATATAGTAAAAATAGGTAGGTTTGTTGTCGTATCCGAGACCTAATAACAAAATTTATGGCCTATACACCCTTAGCCATTATTCAGTTGGTCTTTTCTGTTTACAATGGACACAGGAGCCATGATTTTTCAGTAATAAAAAAAAAACATTTTCAAAATCTCTTACAAAATAGCATACAGTATTTTGGTTATGGTCTGTACATACGCCGCTTAATATAATATAAGATTACAGTAAAGTATCTTCTATGGACATTACTTTTATAGATATTTTAATAAAATTACACCCTGTGTTACCGTTATTTTATTATCCAATACGTTTATGTTTGAAGACGTTACTATTATTTGTAGTATGAAAAAGTAAAAATTTTCCAGGAAATCATAATTATCCTTCTGTGGAAATTACACAGGTTCCACTAGTAAATATAATTAAGCAGGCACAAAATCGTAACTAAGATTTATTTTTGACATTAAGGACACCGGACCCTGTAGAGATGATGGTGTAATTCTTCTCGATAAAACAAGTCCAAGAAATATCGAGCAATTAAAAAAGAAACTGATAAAATTTTTCAAAAATCATGAACTAAATGCTAAAATGATCAACTTTCTCGATGTGACCTTAGACTTGAATACTGGGCATTACAAAACATATACCAAAAATTTATATAACCATAGAGATAGGTAATGAATCAAACCACCTTATAACATTCTAGATAATTTACATAAATCAGTTCAAATCAGATTTACTACCAACTCCAGCAATAAGGAAATATTTAACAATAATAAAATTAAATAAATAAAAGCTTTAAAACAAAGCAACAATAATGTAAATTTAGAAAACAAAAAAGGTAAAAACAGAAATATAATCATAACATTCTATCATTTAATCAACATTTTAATCATAATGTTCAAACAAATATCGGAAGAATTTTCCTAAATTTTAATTCATAAGCACTTTAATCCTTCACCAACACTAAAAAAGATTTTTAACAAAAATAATTTTCAGATACAACATGAACAGTTTTGTCTGATGTCTCATTCTGTCTATTTTTCTACTTTATCCTTCACAGCCAAAATTTACCTATGTGAAAAGATAATCTTGCGAGGGAATATCTAACTCCGGGATCTAACCCATGAAAACGTCATTTTGTTTTCTTTTTTGGACAAATCACATGCAAGACACATTCGAATCTGTGTTTACCCTCGAGGTTATGTCATTTTCTTCTTGCGTTGCAAAAAATGCATGCAACCCTGGGCCTCTTTGCCCTCTGCAGTTGTTCACTATATCCCCCCTGCTCGATCCCATGATCACAGCAAATGCAACCTGCTGGTTACTCCTCTGAGGGAGAGCAATATAAGCTTCATTTTCAGATGAATCACCACTGGACAAGTCATTAGGTGCCAGACTGGTATTAAGAGAATCACATGGCAAAGTTGATCTCAAGTCAGCTAACAGCTTATTTTCTATTGAATGACCTCCTTATTCAGCGAATATGTTCCCTGAAGTGAACCAAAGTCCTTCACATGACATGGAATTCTGTCTATCTGTACTGACTGAAGACTTGGTTATGCAGCCCATCTTAAACTTGGACATACACCTCCCTTGTGAAGTCTTAACCCAGGCAATATCTTCCATTTTGAATGCTCCTTAAGTATTCCATGGTTCAAGGGGGAGGCATTGAATCAGTGCCCCATATGTGGATGTGATACTTATATAGCACATCTGCCAGTGCTGTAGATGGTGAAAAAATGTTTTCAGGTGTGACATTATACCAGTAGATTGCCTCTGCTATAGAGCCCTGCTTTCTAGTGACAAGGCTTCTCTGACTCCTTTCTACTACACCAGTTCCAGTTGATGTATATGCACATCAAAATTGAAATTGCACGTTCCAGTCACTGAGAAATTTTCTCAATTACCAACATGTAAAAGCCTTGTCATCAGTTAAAAGTTTGGTCATTGGACCCTGCTCAAAAAAGATTGATATTAATTGGTTAGTGATGCTGGTGGAATCTTGTCAGCAAATTGATTGTCATATTGCAAATTGAAATGGACCACAATCAATAACGGTTGGGAAGAGTCCACTGCTGTAGTGTGTGACATCCATCCCTAACCCCTGCCACAATTGGTTTTCACTCCCAGTTTTCCTTTCTGCCAGTGTATTGGTGCTGGATTAATAGATTGACAACCTTCACAATTCTTGATGACTTTGTGACCATTATTGACCGACCTGGCAAAATATAGTATCCTCTTCATACCAGATTTTCCACTCTGTTGGTGGATATTAGCTATCTGACTTTTGCTTAACTTTCTTACAGGGATGCATCCTAGTTGTACAGGTTTGGCTCCTTCCTTGTGCAGCTCCAACCACCTCTGGAATATTCTAATGAGGCAATCTGCTCGATTTAGTACAAATCTGACCAGCTTTACATACTTTGTCAATGCATAATTGGCAACCAGTGCACAAAGTGTTTCCAACCACTGTCTTAACCTCTCACTGCCTACCCTCGCTTTGACGTGTGCCTTCCCAGTCAGGGTGTCCGATATCCAGCAATGGATGCATCCAGAGTCAGTAACCAAGTGCAAGACAATAATCTGCCATTGGAGAGCCAAATTGATGCCTTCTATCATTGTGTCAAATTCTACTAAATTCTACAACCAACAAGCATCCTCAACAATGCCTCCATTCATTTCCAATGCCATTCAAGTGGTATGAACTGGTATCCACTCACACACACTAGTCCCCACCAACAGGATCCGTTTCTTGTACTCTGTTTACTATCTCAGTTAGCATGCAATGGATGAAGACATTTTGAATTGTGTCATCCCATTCCTTGGACACTGCACTTGCCTGTCACTTGATAATAGCAGTGGCTATTCTTAGCCAGCCACATACATGAAAGTGTCCCACAAGTCATCCGTACAGAGAAAATACACTTCAGCAAGTAATGACTTCAGGAAGGTCTGGGACCTCACTTTCTCGCTTCCATTTCAGAGTACCATTGTCCACCAAAATGTGCAGGGCCAATACTTTGGTTCCATCCTGTAGTCTTTCTGGATCTTTGCAACTCAGTCCATAATTGGACATATGGTCCCAAACCCGTGTTACAGAAACCAAAGTTTCATTGACAAATATATCATCTAAATAATCTGATGTAGCATCTTTGATTGATGTGCCCTGAAACATAACCAAGTCGATAATAGCACTCATAATGCCAAATCCCAATTGCATAAGGCAATACCACTTGACGTTGATCAGCATTGTTTAAAAGGACCACAATCCCTTGTCAACATGTATCTGTATGTAAGCTTTTCTTAAATCTAACAGGGACATGGTTACTCCCCTGCCACCACCATTCTCTCAACTTCTGGGGACACACATCCACATCATTCAATTCCTTGTAATCAAGTACTAGCCAAACCTTTTATTTCTTCTTCTGAACTACCAGCATCAATAGAATTAGGTGCTTGGGTGGACTGAGCTCACCTTTCTAGATATGACAGCAGCCATTCATTGTCTAATCACAGCTGCACTTCTTTTTTGTATTCATCTTGGACATCATCAGGCACACTCTCTTTTTTTGTTTTTTGGGTGTTTGACCTCTGGCCCATTTTCATGGGGCAGTCCAAACCTTCTTCTGGTGGTCAAATTGCACACTAGAATCAGGTCCATTGATGAAAATGGTGGCACATTGGGGTATATCTTCCTCAAGTTAGTGGACCTCTTCCAATTTAGATCCCAGATCACAAAAAGCAGATCAAAGCCTAGCAATGTTCCATTCACAACCAGGACTTCAATGTTTATGGGTTAAGCATGACCAATATCCAATTTAACTGTGTCATACACATGGCACTTTAGCAAGTTCTATCAGCTGTCAACACCTTCACCTACTGATATCGCCAAAGGCGACATATACACCTGCTCACCAGTGCCTGTGAGTAGACAGTTTCTAAGGGCTATGCACTGTATTTGGTTCGAAATTCCAAAAAATATCACCTGAAGAAGACCAGAGAATACAACAGCTGAAATTTTGTATATGTAACAATAAATTCAGTTCAGACAATATTCTGGTATTGTTGGCTTGATTTTAATCTTTTCTACCCAAGCAAGGCAATAAAGCCACTAAAACACAAGCATTTACTAAGTGTGAAAGAATATGAGAAAAAAAAACATTCTTAAAGGAATTAAGACAAAAGATATCAACTGACATTGCATTTAAACATTGGAAAATGACATTGTAATGCAATAGCCTTTAACAGAGTTTCACAAGTGAAAAGTGTGAGAAGAAAGTGTTATTATATAGTTACATTTAACAATTTAAATTGTAAAATGATGAGACTTAAATACCAATCTAGTAGTACACTTAAATTCATAAAGTTGAAGTACCAAAAAGGAAAGCTCATTAGAATAATTGCTATGAAAATATCTCTAAAAAAGGCAATCCAAACCTACATTATGGCAGTATGAAAGTCAGTGAAGTAGATAGGCCAGGTCAGGGCCAAGTATATTACAGATTGTTTGGATTTTTATCATGAATTGCAGATGAAAATCAGACAATGCAGGCAGGATAATCCTTGAGAAAATAGAACAGATACAACACTTTGATGCCAGCCCAATCAAATTAAACCCTGAATTACAGATGATCAGAAAATGCAAACAGAAAAATCCTTGTACAAGGTGCAATAAAAATAAAAAATTTTTTCTTCTATCCAATTTTTCTTTGTTTTTATCATTTAGAGAGAAAAAAACATTTGTATATCTTGAAATTACTATGAATTTATAGACATTTACATCTGATCAAATTATAAAAGTTAAGTAATAGTGATCAAGTTCTGTGTTAAAGTGGTGACCACTGAATACAAGAACAATAATCAATTCTAAATAGGGACAACATAATGACTGCCTAAAGGAATATTAACTTTAATTAAGATGGAATGGATAATGATTAAAAGAAATTGGTAATAATCTTATATAGCGAATGAGAACAACAATAACAAAATGAAAGAAATTAAACTAAAAAAGATTAATTGCTTCTGATATCATTAGTAATGATTATCAATAATGACAATCATGATAATGTTAATAACATTATCATGATATTGTGCATTATGGCAGCCGTAATAATTATATTAAAAGCATTTACTACTTTGGGGTTGATAATGATGATGGCCTCCATATTCCAAGAAATGCTAAGTTCTCTTGTTAATAAGAAGGAGATGTAGAATATGAAAAATACTAAGGTCTGTTTGTTTACATGGGCTTCATTTATTTTTGGGTTTTTTTGGGGGGGAGGGGGTTGTTAAGCAAAAAAACAAAAGAAGGAGAATGAAAAAAAGAAATGGTAATTGAAAAAAAGACAAGCAAAAACAATGCTCTAAATTCAAAAATCATTTTGTAAAAATCCATCAATTTACAAAGGAATTTAATTTGAGAAAGCTTGCTATTTAGAAATAGAATTTTAATGTTATGCTTTTTTTTTCCTTCTTAGATTAAAATTTCTGAATGAGAAAAAGAAAGGAAACTGGGGAGAAGATAAAGAATGAAAGAAAAAAAAGGGCAAGATATGCAGAAGAACTTCAAAAAAATGGGTAGAGAAACATTAAGAAAAGGAAAAAGAAAAAAGTTCAGGGGTGGGAATTAGAAAGAATTTAATAAATTATGCAAATTACATTATAACCATGACAACAATTGGGTCAGAAAAATGCACCAAGGACCAAGCATTGCATATTTTGGATATTCCAGAGGGGGAAAAAAAAATTGGACAGGGAGGGTTGTTTGAGGATTTTTTTATTAATCTTTCGTTACAAAAGAAAGACACCATCTTAAGCAAACCAGATGAAGAAACATTACATTTAGCCAAAAACTTGTTTGGATTTTTTTTTTTCATTCTTGATCAAAGATGAGAAATAAACCATAAATGTATTGTTACTTTTTACCTGTTCTGTTTTTTTTTTTTAATGTGTTTGGCAATAAAAAAAAAAACATGAAAACAGTCTTTGTAATTTGAGTTATTCTTAATGACTTAATTAAAGAAAAATATCTAATTATATTTTCTGATTGTAACTTCATGTATTTAAATACAATACTAAATTGGCAGTTTGGCCTCATTATTTTATGGCTGGAATTGCTCATTGTAAACATAAGTTCTATGCTGATAATTTCTTCTCTTGGACTTCTCACCTGTGAAACTCTTTTAGCTTCTTGCTTTCCTGTCAACTACGATTTTTAAAAAGATAAATGCAACATCAATCATCATCTTTTGTCTCCTTGAATCCTTTTCTTTTTATTGCCATTTCTCCTCGGTAATGTTTTCTCAATTTCTTTCATTTTCAGTAAGCCCATGCATCTTAGTGGCTTTATTGCCTTGCTTGGGATGAAATGATTAAAACAAATTTGAATGATTATCTGATGTAGCAAAGTCTACTCAGAATATACAGTTAGTGTAATACGTATCATTGCAGGAAGTGAAATCAATGACACGGTTTCAACTTCTGGCTAAATCTGTTGCTTTCACTTTTGCACAAATACCCTTGTATGACACCTTATCTTCTCCTTCCCAATTATGGATTAAATAGTAGAGTAGACCAGACTCTCTAACTTTTGATAGCAACTACTGCATTCTCTTTCCAAAGAAGAGATGGCAATTCACAGATCATGAAGAAAAGGAATCTGTGTAGAAGCAACAGGAAACTACTCCACCATCTTTCCCAAGAAGTCATTACAATTCACAGATAATAAAGAAAAGGAATCTGTAATGAAGACAACAGGAAACCACTCCACAAATCTTTCCCAAGAAGTAATGGCAATTCACAGATAATAAAGAAAAGGAATCTGAGGAGAAAGCAACAGGAAACCACTCCAACATCTTTCCCAGGTAACATCAGAGATAATAAAGAAAAGGAATCTGTGTAGAAAGCAATGGGAAACCACTCCACTATCTTTCCCTTCCCAATAAGCAATGGCAATTCACAGACAATAAAGGAAAGGATTCTGTGTAGAAAGCAATGGAAAACTACTCCACTATCTTTCCCAAGATTCATGGCAATTCAGAGATAATAAAGAAAAGAAATCTGTAAAAAAGACAACAGGAAACCACTCCACTATTTTTCCCAAGAAGACACAGCAATTCACAGATAATAAAGAAAAGAGATCTGTATAGAATGGCGTTTTCCAAACCTTTTTTTTTTACTGTACCACAGCAACTTGCATGGCAGCCCATTATAACCTATATGTAATAAATCAAAGCCAAACTGTCTTCACTAGGTTCATTTACTTATCGACAATTTATAGGAATGTTTCTTATGATCCGCACATATTGAAATTTCATGTATCTCATTGTATTATCTATTCATATGAATATAAAATTATTGGTTTTAGAGCATCATGACACAATTCACTCCACAAGAAATTTGGAAACAGCATGCTGTACTGCTTGGCATTCACACCAGAAGCTCCAATATTTCAAAGTGTTTGGGTGTCAATCTGAGGACAGTGCAGAGGATTCAGAAAGGGCTGGATGAATCTAATGGGGATTACAAAGGTGTTTGGAATGATCACAAGTGATGGCAACATTATTCCTCCATTCATCTTCCCACAGGGCTGCAAAACTCAACAAGGAGGCCTACATCAAGTGCCTGGTGGATATAGTGCTGCCCTGGGTCAAGTGCTGGATAACCTTATGTCTGACAACAGAACTCTTTTCTTTTGTTTAGGTACCTCCACTAAATCACTAAAAAAAACAGCATATGTGCACTGTAGTGCGGTAGATATCAGCTTGGAATGACAAATCAGGGAACCGAATTCGAATTCCAGTTGAATTCTTTGCATTCACTTACACACAAATACCCTTGGGGAAAGGTATTAATCCATCTCTTTCCTCCAGTTTGGGGTTAAATAACAGGACAGATTGGGTTCTATAGCCTTGGCTGGCAACCAGTCTACTGCAGAAAGCAATGGAAACCTACTGCAGGATAATCTTCTGCCTAGTCAGTCATGTTGCTTTCAAAACATGATTGCCCAAAGCATGTATCACATATGGCACTTAACTGATTGACTGATGAATAAGAAAGGCCCCAAACTTAATAAAAACAAACTTTTCCATCAAAATGTTTATATTATTATTAAGAGGAAAGATCAAAGTATTTTTTAATTATTTTTTTTAATTTTTTAATCTCTTCTGACACATTTGAAATTTTGGTAAAATATCTTGTTTTGATTTTAGTTAGTGGGTAACCAAATTGTTATGAAAGTTTACAATAGAAAATGTAATATCACATCACTCAGTTTTTTTTTTCTGGTGACAAATACATTAATTTTGAAATTCTTGCAAAAATCAAGTAATTGTCGGATTTTAATGAAATTTTCAGGAGTTATTCACAAATGAATGAAATTATTTTGGAAATTATTATTTTTAAAAAATCTTGGTAAAAATATTTTTTTACATTGTTTATCTCCCTCTTCACGTAAATTCATGAAATTTAAAAAATTAAATTCTGTTGGGAAAATTGGTTTTATTAGTTAAACACAGGACTCATTGGGGAATGTAAATCATCTATTACTTTTTTTAAAAATTTTGCCTCTATTTTTGAAATTCTGCTCCCAATGGTAAAATAAAAAAATTCAATATAACTATGACATTATTTAATTTGATATGCTTTTAATTGCCTGAGTAAATAATATAAATTAAGGACATTATAGTCTGAAGAAAAAAAAAATTTTTCTATCAATAATGAAATTTGAAAAGAATTGTTTTCAATTTTTTTTTTAATTATAATGATTTATAAAATTTCAAAAATATTTTTAAAATACTACAAAGATCTGTTGGGGCTAGTTTATAAAATTATTAAGCAAAGATTATATTTATTGATCAAAAATTAAAAAGTTTACTACAAATCATTTTGCTTCCTTATTTTTAAAATAATTTTTAATTTTTTTTTGTATGGTAATTTCTATGTGTAAATTAAAAGGTCATGTGTTTCAGGGTTTCCTTCCTTTGACAAAAAAAAATTTGTACAATTATTCCACTTGTGATTACCATACACTTTTATCTTATCTTGCATCTGTGAAATCTGTCGACACATACAGTGGAAAGGTTAGAAAGTTGAACTCTATGTTTAAGAAATAGTTTTATTCTAAATTTCATGCTATAAATAAGTAATACTTGTGTAAATCAGATTAATTTAACATTAAATTTGCTAATTTTCTAAAAATAATTGGTCACAGATGCGTATTTTATTTTTGCAAGATTTTTAAAACCAAGAATTAAATTTTGTTTACAAATGTCTTGATCACTCAAAAATGGCCAAAAAAATTTTTAAATTCTTAAAAATCTCAAAATTTTAGATTCCAATCAATATAATTTCTGTTTGAAATACAGAGTATTTTGTTTACTGGAAATAGTAAATTTAATCATTTAGCTTTCAATTAAAACTAAATTAAAAGTTTCAAGAAACCTTTTTTATTTTTAAATATTCAGTTTATAAGTTAGATATCAAAAATCAGTGAAGGTACCGACTTTTGTTAAATTTAGCAAAGCAGCAAATAAGACAGGCAGCTAAATTTTTCTCTTTTGTCAGTAAAATAATTTCAATCTAATAAATATGCTGGGCATGACAATAAACTACATCTGGCAGCAAAAACTCTGACAGGAAGGTTTTAGGGAGCATACAACTAGCTCTTAATTGTTGTTGTTCCCAAGTCCACTCTGACCTGGGTTGGCAGCACCTATTAAGGTCTGAGTTATAAGCAAATAATTAACCCCCAAACTGGGGTCAACAAGTTATGAAAGCATAGAAACAGATTTTTATCATAAAGATATTAGCAATAGATTTTCATAGTAAAAAAAATACCTGCGATACATTTTTGAAAACAAAATTAATAATGCTCCAAAGAAAATTAAATTTCCCCCTTAAATGACTCATAAAGTGTTGATATGCCACTAAACAAACATACACACATTATTAAAAAAAACATCATAACAACCAACGAAGAAATGAGTTACATTGAACAATGAATTCTTTACTATCAATTTGAATTTCTATTTTTTTTTTAAATCATATCGTCCCAAGCAAGGCATTTTACTGCTACTGTTTTGCGGGAGGGGAGGGGGTACATAGGAGGAAAGTTATGAGAAAGAGTGACAGGTTATAGGGGGTGTCAGGAAGTGGGTAAGAGAAGGATGAGAATACTGATGAGAGTGGAGTGGACGGAGAAAGGAGCATGAGAGAGTGGATTCTACAGGTAGGAAGTGGGTGGGATCTAGTTGCTAATCTTGTGGCTCGAGTAATGCAAGCTCTTTTAGCAAATGCACAGAACTTCAGATCATATTAGTCAGCAAACTGCTGAATTGTTTTATCTTGGTGTCATTTGTCTAAATTCTGAAGAAGTTTTCCGAACAAAGGACTGATTTGTATATCTGCACACAAATTCAGAGAGGGGACAGATGATTTGTATGCCTGTACACAAATTCAGAGTCAAATGTTCCGCATAATGTCTATTCACAATGCTGATTAGGTAATAAGTAAAGAATTAAAAAATATATATAACAAAAAGAAAAAGAAGAAACGCTATTATTTTTGTTCATTTAAGCAAATAATTGTTTTTGAACTAGCTGTGTTCTCAATTGATGTTACACCAAAACACTGGCAAACAGAAAACAAAAAAAGGTGAAGAAAAAATTTTTTAGGATATGCATAATTCTTGGAAATGCTCTGTGTACATATATTTGTGTGCCAGTACTGCTGTACACACGTGTGTGTGTGTGTGTGTGTGTGTATATATATATATATATATATATTTTCAATAAAATAATTTTGTTGGAACCACTTTAACATCCCCATTATAGCTCATCACTCATTCACTAATAAATTACAGCACTCTGGCTATTGGTCATGTATAAGGATAATATACACGCTAAAAAGTCTGCCTTCTTCTACCGAGCGCCCGTAGCCCAGAGGTAGAATCGCCAATTGACACCAATTCAGTCTGGTTTCAATCCTGGGTTGAAAGCAATCAGAGTCTAACCATACTGATGAGCTGTGATATAGCGAAGCAAATCTGTCTGTGGATAACTATTTACGCTCTCACACCATGATTGAGCACTCTGGAAGAATGGTAGACTTTGAGTCTTGCTAAACATCGTATTTTGGCTTTAATTTCAGGTGAAAAAATTGTCCATCATTTGGATATTTTTTTATTATGCTGGTTCTAAGCTTTCAGCTCACATGAGCCATCTTCAGAGAGATTACAGGGATGTTAACAAAGACATCCACCATCAAAGATGATATTAACTTATGTTGACATTATTTTCCATTTGTAAATGAGTTATTACGCAACCTAGGTTTCTACCATGAGTGGTAACTTCAGGCGATTTTTAATAACTGATTTTGCTAGGTTTTTTTTTTAAGAACGCTCACGAACAGTGTTTTTTTTTTTTTAATGTTCACCATGGTAGGGAATTTTTGAACAAGAAATTTTTAAAATTACAAGAAATTATAACATTCTCATCCATGGTTGTATGAACCTAAGAGGTATTTTTTAGTAAAGGAAAATATTAAAAAGTTCTATAATATAATTGTATTGAACACTTTAATACAAATGTGCACTGGTCTAATTTTATTATGACCAAAAACTAAGTAATTAAACAATCAATCAATATATATATATATATATATATATATATATATATATATACATATATATATTCAGTTAGATAGGTGTGAGTTTGTGACCCTGGGTTTCACGCTCTTGCGATCGTCAGAAATTTTAAATTTTTAGCGTGTAACCCAGGGTCACAAACTCACACCTATCTAACTGAATATGTTAGCTTTATCACTGATATTGAGCGATTTCAAATAAGTACTGCACATATATATATCCATGGTTGTATGAACCTAAGAGGTATTTTTTAGTAATGGAAAATATTCAAAAGTTCTACAATATAATTGTATTGAACACTTTTTAATACAAAGTTGCACTGGTCTAATTTTACTATGACCAAAAAGTAAGTAATTAAACAATATATATATATATATATATAAAACACACTTATACCTAATTTAGTCAATGCTAATTAACATATAAAATAAAACTCTGTAATGGTATTTTTTTTCAAAAGTCTTAATAAGTTGGTAGCAGCTTCCTTACATTGCTATAACAATCATTACTCTTCCTTTTTTGAAGGTTTTTTACTATCTTCCCCTCTCCTTTTCTCTCTATTCTCTCCTTTGTCCCTTTCACTTCCTCTCTCTCCTTTTCTCTCTGTCCCCTCCTTCATTTCAATCACTTGCTCTCTCTCCTTTTCACTCTACTCTTTCATTTCACCTTCTCCATTTCTCTTGACGTTTTGCTTTTTCCCTAAATTTTTATCCCACACTATTTTTTTCTTTCATTTACATTTTATTCCTTCGATTCTTGTCACTGCTTCTCTCCTCCTCCTCTTCTTCTTTCAGCTGACCTATTATTTCTTTATTCTCTTTCATTTCAATTTGTTCTCTATTTCTTTTTTCTTCCTCCTCTCTCACTCTCTCTCTCTCTCTTTCTCTCTCTCTCCAAACGGGCAAAATTTGGATCCAAGAAAAAGACATTTTTAATAACTTTTCCCCAAATGTTGGCAACTGTCCACTTCATCCACCACAAATACTAGAACAAGAGAAGGAAAGTGAGAATTAGCTGGAGAAAGGTGGGGTGACTCCCCAAGGAGCCCCTAACCCAGGTGCTTCCATCATTCAGACTGATTATGACCAAAGGGAAATGCAGGAAACATTATAATTATCTCATTATTCCTGGTCACTTAACTCGTTCCTTGCAAAGACAACAGCCAGAATTGGACAAGCCAAGACGCCAGCAAAGACTAACAACTCCCTTACTCACATTGGCATTGAGGCTGGCTCCTGATCAGCACACATGCCGCACACTTAATCCAACTCCCACCCAACCAACAACAGCTCGGTGAATGACTAAGTTACTTCCTAAAGTTTCAAAATTTTTTAAATACAAGGAAAACAGAATTTCAAAATTTAATTTATTCAAGTGAAGATATCAGTCAGTTTAGTGCCATGTGATATACACTTGGGTGATCATGTCTCAAAAGTGACATGACTGACTGCACAGAAGAGTTTGCCACAGTAAGTTGTCATTATTTTCTGTGGTAGACTGGTTGCCAACCAAGGCTATAGAACCTAATCTGTCTTGCTATTCAACCCATAACTGGAGAAAGAGGAGATGGATTATATTATTACATTAATAAGGAGTAATTAGTGTCGGTTCAGTTTATTACTTCATAACTATAGAAAACAGATTCATCACTTTAGGGCCAACAGAAACTTTAATTGTATTTGTTTTCGATTATATAAATTTGTACTAATTCTACAGGGATCAGTTTATTACTTCATAACAATAGAAAACTGATCCCTCATTTTATGCCCAGTAGAAGCTTTAATTATATTTCAAACTATTATATTCAGTCAGTAAGTTAAGTGCCATACATGATACATGCTCAGGTGATCATGTCATGAAAGAGACATGACTGTCTAGGCAGAAGATTTTCCTGCAATAGGTTCTATTACTTTCTGTAGTAGACTGATTGCCAACCAAGACTACAGAACCCAATCTGACCTGCTATTTACTCTACAGCTGGAGTGAGAAGTGACAGATTAATAACTTTCCCAGGAATATTTGCATGTAAATGAATGCAACAAATTCAACTAAAGATATAGGCTAATGTAATAGTAATGCTAACCATTTCATTGTAAGGAAACATTTGGTATTCATTGACCAAGCAGCCTTAGGGACACATGGCCCAGTAGATATAGACATTGGTTAGCTCCTGACTTCACTGTTAGAGTTGTCAGTTCAATACCAGACTACAGCAGTGGTGAACAAGTAACTTGCAGGGTTAGACGGAGATAACCTATGACTTCCAATCGAGGCTTTACGCAAGGCATTGAGTTCATATTGATTGTAATAAAGGGTTTGATTTGAAATTCCGAGCACCTGAAGAAGGCCTGAGCATACAACAGCCAAAACATTGTACAAATAGCAACAAAGAGGAGGACAATAGTCCGAATAATGTAAATACTATAAATATTACCTCATCTCAGAAATATAGACAAATAGAATGATCTATTATTAAATGTCGTACAAATGGCAACAAAGATGAGGACAATAGTCCGAATAATGTAAATACTGTAAATACTACCTCATCTCAGAAATATAGACAAATAGAATGATCTATTATTAAACATCGTACAAATGGCAACAAAGATGAGGACAATAGTCCGAATAATGTAAATACTACCTCATCTCAGAAATATAGACAAATACTAACTCAACTTCACTTTCCAAATTGAAAGATGCAAATAAAACACCTACTGTAAAACACCACAGCATAATTCACTCTTATCTAAAATTATCTCAAACTATTTACTATACACTATAATCCTATCCCTTTTAGTTAATTATATATATATATATATATACCTTAAACCTAACCTTAATTAACTGTTACATTGCTGTTCATACTTACTTTCACAACCAGTTAACTCTAAAATCGAGTAATTCTGCCTTTAATAATTAACTTCATGGCTTTACGTGTATTTCCTTCCATTAAAATTGCATTTTGATATAAACACCCACTTAAGACAAATATTTTATTGCTTTAATTTCAATCTCATCGCATCAAGTAATATATTGGCTACATATTTGTTCAATATTTATTTAAACTTACATTTCCTTTCCTTGGTTAATACAATCACATTGCAACACTTTAATGTCTCAATATTTATTGGTCTACACACAAAAATCTTTTAAGTTATAATAACCCCCCATTCCACTACATTCATCTGATATGGTAGCATTTCTTTTTTAATTTTCTTATCAAAATATATGACCCCATAACTGAAACATATTCCACTGCCTGATAACGAGCACCAAAACTTGATAGCTTTTGAGTTGGAGTATGCTATTATTATAACAATAAAAATAACTACGCTCTACTTCTGTATTGAGCACTTTTTATCATATAATAATTCTGCTTGTTCCTTCCTTAGTTAATTAGTTACTTAGTTCCTCTGTCAGTTACGCCACTTCCTCTCTATACAAGATTTTCTTTTCCCTCTATCTTTTTAAATGCGATACTCTCCTCAGCCTTTCTCTCACCTTTGCCAAACGGAAGGGGAGTAAAGAGTGAGAGAGTAGGAGGAAATAGCCAATAGCATTAACGTATCAGTAGCAGCTTCAGCTAGTGGTTGTAGCAGTAATTGTGTGTGTGTATATGTGTGTGTACAGTACAATATAGTAAAAATAGGTAGGCTTGTTGTCTATCCGAGACCTAATAACAAAATTTATGGCCTCTACACCCTTGGCCATTAGTCAGTTGGTACTTTTCTGTTTACAATGGACACAGGAGCCATGATTTTTCAATAATAAAAAAAACATCTTCTCTTTCAAAATCTCTCACAAATTAGCGTACAGTATTTTGGTTATGGTCTGTGCATACACCACTTAATATAAGATTACAGTAAAGTAGCTTCTATGGACATTACTTTTATAGATATTTTAATAAAATTACACCCTGTGTTATTGTTATTTTATTATCCAATACGTTTATGTTTGAAGACATTACTATTATTTGTAGTTTGACAAAGTAAATTTTTTCCAGGAAATCACAATTATCCTTCCGTGGAAATTCCACGGGTTCTGCTTGTAAAAAGTAAATATTAAACGGTGGAATATATATCCATTAGTTCAAAATAGATATCCAAGTGAATAAGGAATGAAGAAAAATTT
Organism: Ascarosepion bandense; assembly: GCA_037127315.1. Taxonomy (NCBI): domain Eukaryota; kingdom Metazoa; phylum Mollusca; class Cephalopoda; order Sepiida; family Sepiidae; genus Ascarosepion; species Ascarosepion bandense. The sequence goes on along the minus strand of JBBBDQ010029043.1, from coordinate 11,581 downwards.
GCAACGTCCAAAACATTAATTTAAAACAGTGCTCAATATATAATATAGAGCTGTGAATATTTATTTTAAATTATATTTTAGAACATGTACAAATTTTTTTTATCCACTACAAAGTGTACATTTTATTTCAACATTGAAATTACAATGTCTCATCAGGTGGTGTCATATATATATATACATATGTGTGTGTGTGTGTGTGCATATTATCCTATGTTTTAAGCATGACTCAGAGTTTCATGCATTATGCAATCATCAGGTGCATATTAGGAACTGAATGTTTTTTTTGTTTTTAATTCTTATTTTAGGTATTCACATTCCTTGTTAAGGTCATTATAAATTGTAAATTAGGTGTGCTAATATTTTTATTTATTAAATGTATAATTTAGCTAAGTTTATATCGGATGTGCGTTGTGGTGCAGTTGATATCAACTCGGAACGACAAATCAGGGAGCCGAGTTCAAATTCCAGTTGAATTCCTGGCATTCACTTACGCACAATTAATCTTGGGAAAGGTATTAATCTGTCTCTTCCCTCCAGTTATGGGTTCACTAATAGGACAGATTGGGTTCTATAACTTTGGCTGACAACCAGTCTACCGCAGAAAGCAATGGCAACCTACTGTGGGATAATCTTCTGCCCAGTCAGTCATGTCTCTTTAGAGACATGATCGCCAAAAGCATGTATCACATATGACACTTAAATGACTGACTTATATCGAAACCCAAAAATAGAATAGGATAATGAAATCATGAAAGAAAAAAAATTTATTTCAGGGGTCGATTTTTATTAATCTTACGTTGAAGGAGATGTCAGTAGTTTGTTTATATTGGGGGCAAAGCGTTGAAATAAGAATTTCTTTTATATTTTTTTTAAAAGAATCAAGAAAATAAAAGAAAAATAATTAAAATTTCCATCAATATATATATGTAAATTTTAAATTTTAATGTGTGTATATATTATATATATGTATAATTCCAGGTGAAGAGGACTCAAGGTTTTTTTTTTTATTTTGTGTGCTCTGGTATTTATTTTATTATAAACAGTGGTCAATATAATGAGTATTATACAGCTTAATATAATTATATATATACACACACACACACACACGTTTGTAAACATATTATGACTGATAGTATTTTTACACCACTTGGCACAAGTAATCAGACCTCATCCTTCAACTCATGACAGTTCAAATGTAATATATTTACTTTTTTTGCAACAAATGCAAAACAGGAAATTATATCAGTGAAACAGGCATGGAAAAAACCATCTTCGGTTTAATAACCATAAAAAAACCATCAAAGACAACAAAATCAATTTCAATGTAGCTGCAAAGTTTAACCAACTAAAACATACTACTGATAACATGAGATGCGTCTTTTAAGCATCTTCGCTTAAATACCAACAAGAATGTTGAAAGTCTAAGTTAAAATACATTATTTTTTAAATAAATTCACACATACTAAGTTGAAACAGATATTTAAGCATTCTCAAAAAATACAGTTCTCTGTAGGCCCTCTATAATCCTCATAATGCTAGGCAACTAGCCCATATTTACTAGATCTCATCAGTAATATAACAAATAGGAGAAAGGGGAAAATTCCGCCTCAAAAAGTACTGTTTTTGTTTTGTTTTTTTCTAATTTCTTGTTGAAAAAACAGTTTATTTATTAAACAGTATATTTATTTTTGTCTACCAACCTGAATATTTGAAAAATCGTATTAAACAAAATTCTGCACTCTCTAGCAGAATTCGAACTTGCATCCCCTGGGCAGAGGGAACAGTCATTAGATCCAAAATGCTTTAACATGGTTTTAACCATTTACTTTTGATCTTTTTTTTTAACATTTTTGTAGTTGTGTGTGTTGGCTTCAGAAAATAGTAATTCTTCAGGAAAAGTGAAAATTGAAAGAAACCAGGGATGTAGATTTATATCTTTGATAAGATTTGGCAGCACTCTTAAGAATTTTTCTTCTGCCAATATATATATATATATATTCTATTTATAAACAAATTATTACGCAACCTAATAACTCATTTACAAATGGAAAATATTCAAAAGTTCTACAATATAATTGTATTAAAGACTTTTTAATACAAATGTGCACTGGTATAATTTTATTATGACCAAAAACTAAGTAATTAAACAATCAACATATATATATATATATATATATATATATATATAGAGAGAGAGAGAGAGAGAGAGAGAGAGAGTTGTGATAGCGTTCAGTGACAAAATTGTTGTTTTTTCAGTAGTTTTACTGATAAAATGTATTTCGGCAAGCAGATTTTTTATCGTAAAGTGCTCGATATTGGGGTGCAAATAGAGCATTGATAGTTTCAGCCCAAAGAATTTGCAACTTATACTGAACAGGTTCATGCCAACTTCGGAGTTTTGTGAGGACACCATTATGATGTCTTCACACATTGGGTCTGGTGTTTTTGATTTTTGTTCTTTTTTGCTATTGAGTTTCTGTCTCTTTCTCTATTTATAAGGAGCCTGGTGTGATTTAATACCAGTGAAGACACATTTACGCGTACATTAAAAGCAATAAATAAAACATTAAAAAAAGAAATCAAACACGTGCACAATAACAATCAAATCAAATAAAAAGAAAATCAATCCATCACAAATGAGATCGCTCCAAAAGGTGCTGAGACTCAAGAACAAAAAAATAAACAGCCATAGCGAGTGAAGACATCATAACAGTGTCCTCACAAAACTTCCAAGTCAACATGAACCTGCTCAGTTAAATTGACAAATTCTTTGCATTAAGACTATACACACACAACAAATACATACAGGTCCCCCAAAACATACTTCATGCAATAAATATAAAATAGAAACAAATAATTCTATACAGACACAAAAAAATGTTACCTATTTCTTTTTTCTTTTTTTTTGTGTTTGAGTTTTGTTTAACGGCATATCAACTTCTGTAGGTTATTTAATGCCATAAAGGTGGGGTTTTAAGGTTTTTTTTAAATATTCAGTTTTAGTGAAAAGGTTGATTTCGTCAGATTTTAATGAAAATTTTGTTTTTATTCTTTTTTAGTTTAGAAAACTGAAAATGTTTTCTAGTTTTGTATTCAAAAATGTTTTGCTGAGAATTTGTTTTTCCTTTAAAAATGTGTTATGGTAATAATTTTTTCTTCAAAATGTACTGTTGGTAATATTTTTCTTTCAAAAATATATATTTTTCTCTAAGAGTATTTTTATGTATATATTTCTATAAAAAGTGTATTTTTATTCTTTCATAGTGTCTTTTGACCCCAGTTTGGGGATTAACTATTTGCCCATAGCTGGGACCCTAACAGGTGCTACCACTCCAGGTCAGGGTGGACCTGAGAACAACAGCAATTAAGAGGTGGTTCCATGCTCCTCACAACCTCCCAATCAGAGGCCTTGCTGCCAGATGCAGTTTACTTTTTTTTTTGGTAAGAAAAGTGAACAAATTTGAACGTATTACTTTCTGCCTGGTAGACATAAACACTATTTGTGCAATCAAGTCATCTTGGTAAGCACCAATACCATTTCTCAGTTGGCACAACAACCAGATTAAAGAAATAAATATTGTCCTATAAGGTGACAAGGTTATGACAGCAATTGGAGACTTCATCAGTTTCCATCATGACAAAACTAATTCCTTAAACAAAACTCACTTAAAAATAACAACGTAAACAAATAAATAAAACAACAGTGTTATTCTTTGTCATCAAACTCCAAATGGAAAACTAAAGAATATTGGAATAAAACCTTCAATATTTACATTTACATACACACTATTGGACTAATCTTTGTTGTTTATAAGCTTTGGAGAGTCAGGGAAGCTCAAAAACTTCCAAGACCAAGCACTAGTGCCCCCCCCTACCCCCAATGCAGTACCTGTCCTTCAGGTGACGGCTGGGTTTATTGCCTGTTACCAAGAAAGCTTGGGCAATTTTTTACCCACAAACCCAATCTAAACTTCAGCCTTGTGTTACATTTGGTAGTTATGTGGGCGTGTTGAAAAATACAATCTTTGTATCAATCTTTATCAATGTTTTGGTCGTTATATCTACTGGCCTTCATCGGATGCTTTTAAATCCAGTTAACCCTCAGAGAATTTCTGACTGAACCCTTTATTATATCTATGTGGATAGATTGTTCTCATTTCACTGACCAAGTCTAGTTCTTATTAATTACCACTTGCTGTTTTTATCAAGTAACAACTTGCTCTGTTTCTTAATACTTTGTTTAGCTTTTAATAAACACCTTTTGCTATTTCAATGTGACTTCAGAGTTCAGTGTTACATTTCCCATCATCTGTTAATCTATTTCCCAAGGGTAGATATGTTTACTAAGTGTTTGTTTCAAACTTTACCCCAGTCATTTAAACAGGAGTAGAGGTTTATCCCTTGTTTCCTGTTTAGGATTGGGTTTCTGATTCCTTCTAAAGTCTACTTCAACTCTATACTTCTAATGTCTCCTCTTTGGTCTTTTGAACAGGAGTAGTGGTTTATCCCTTGTTTCTTGTTTAGGATTGGGTTTCTGATTCCTTCTAAAGTCTACTTCAACTCTATACTTCTAATGTCTCCTCTTTGGTCTTTTGAACAGGAGTAGTGGTTTATCCCTTGTTTCCTGTTTAGGATTGGGTTTCTGATTCCTTCTAAAGTCTACTTCAACTCTATACTTCTAATGTCTCCTCCCCGGTATTTTGAACAGGAGTAGAAGTTTATCCCTTGTTTCCTGTTTAGAATTGTGTTCCTGGTTCCTTCTAAATCTACTTCAACTCTATACTTCTAACGTTTCCTCACCCAGTCTTTTAAACAGGAGTAGAGGTTTATCTCTTGCTTCCCGTTTAGGATTGGGTTTCTGATTCCTTCTAAAGTCTACTTCAACTCTATACTTCTAACGTTTCCTCCCTGGTCTTTTGAACAGGAGTAAACGTTTATCCCTTGTTTCCTGTTTAGGATTGGGGTTTCTGATTCCTTCTAAAGTCTACTTCAACTCTATACTTCTAATGTCTCCTCTTTGGTCTTTTGAACAGGAGTAGTGGTTTATCCCTTGTTTCCTGTTTAGGATTGGGTTTCTGATTCCTTCTAAAGTCTACTTCAACTCTATACTTCTAACGTTTCCTCCCTGGTCTTTTGAACAGGAGTAAACGTTTATCCCTTGTTTCCTGTTTAGGATTGGATTTCTGGTTCCTTCTAAAGTCTTTTCATTCTCTTTCACTGCTAGTAGCTCTTTGCGTCTTCACGGCATTCGAGAATTGCTTGGAGTAGATCAAAAATAAAAAGGAAGAAATTTAAATTTGCTTGACTTTGGCAAATGCAATTCGAAACTTTCATTTTAGGCTATTTCTCTTGCTGACAACCATACGTTCGATCTGCTTACAATTGATAGTTTTTTCTTCATGTTTTCCTTAACTGCATTTTCTAGCAGTTGAAATGGATTTTTACGAAGTACCTTATATGGTTTTGTGTCGTCAATAAAACATAGGTATACCTCCTTCTGCCTTTGTATTACTTACTCTGATATCATTCTGATCGTAAATATTATATTTCTTAGTACAGTGTCTTTAATGAAAACAGCTTAACAATATGTCAATGGAAGTCAACAAGTTGTACAAGTAGATTGCCCAAGCATGTATCACGTATGGCACTCAACTGACTGACCATGACATAAGAGGACCCAAAAATCTCATCAGTATATTAAACAGGGAATAGCTATTTTTTAGTGTGCATAGGTTAAACCAGGGAAATAGAGCATGAGGTCACTGGGAAATCCCCAACACTGTGGGGAATTTTCCAATGAAGGCATTGTTGAATTCTTGTATGTAATGCCTTGTTGAATGTACTGTTTTGAAAAGAGTAAGGGTTATTTATGATCCACTGAAAAGATAAATTCTCTTGTGAGTATACTAGCCAAGTGTCAACGGTGTTCGTTAAAGTTGTCTGAAGTGCAAGCTCTCATTCTCGTGGAAGAATCTTCTTTTTTATCATATTACCTTATTTTATTTAGATTCTAGCAAAATGGATCAGATGACCAACGTTGAAGTCTTTCAAATCTTCAAAGATTCTAAGACAAGGAATCGAACTTTGATCATCTTCTGGATCAAGTTGGATGCACCATCAAGTGACAAGGTTATGGCTGGCATAAAAAATGTGTTTGTTGAGTACAAATATCACCAGAGTAAAAATCGATCCCTAGCTATAATTCTTGCAGAACAGTGGAGGAAAATGCTTGTCTTCATCGCAAAAACTAAGTCAAGAAATGCAAGCATCCTCTTGATGAAGTTGGTGATCGACAACAGCACAGTCATCTTAGCGATTACATGCAAGCCACTGTTGCTAACGTGCAGGAGGAAAATGTTTTACCCAGAATACCGTTTACATTTGGTCTGAAGAAGAAATACCTTCAAAACAAGGCAAACAGATTGTCAAATCAATTTTTCAAGACAAGGATGGTGCAACTGCATCTCAGCAGCAAATACCTTTGCAAGTTCCATCAGCAATATTTAAAAGTGTGAAGATGTCAAAATGCAATATACAGGGTCATTCGTCTTTTGTTGAAAGGTACTGGTACTGATGTTATTCTCACTTATGACAAGCTTGACAAATTCAGAAAGGAGAGCCAACCAGAAGTGAAGAATTTGCAAGACCCATTCGAGGGTGTGAAATTTGATTATGTGCAATGCGTCCAACAAGTGAATTGATCAGATAACTTGATTTACCGGTTTACCATGAGTTGAACGAAAGTCACTTGTTGTTGTATGATGATCTCAATAGAACTGGTGGTCATTCCATATTTAAACAAAAAGGGGTCAACAGAAACCAATAACATCATAATGGACATGTTTTGCATAGAGAACCCGAATAAACCAAATGTGCAAATTATTTAGGGAAACCCCTACCATGCATCCCCTTCATCATTGCCAAACAAATCATGCTGCTGATGGAAAAGGAATCTAGAGATAATTGCCAAATAGTATGTAAAATCTAACAAGAAAGGACACTTAGTAATTTAGTATCCAACATCTCAACACGTCCATCAATATTCATGCAAATGCAACTACATCTATGGTGGATGGAAAACTGCACAGTCTTGTCACTAGTTTAGAAAGAGCATTTTGTTGGTTGTGCAGCTGTAGCGAGGAACAATGCAGCAACGTGGACTGTATTTCATCAGGATTCAAAATTGATCATTCTCTTGAGCAAGATCTACACCTTCAAGAGAATCTCAAAACTGTTGATTTTGATGTATACAAAAGTGTTACTCCAAGAACCCATTACAAATGAAGACATAAACAACTTACATCTTCTTTGCAATTTGCTTCAATGTTTTGGTTGTATCTTCAAGATTTATTAAGATGTAACTGCAACACACCTTTTATGGTTGGAAGCAAAACTTGATGTCTTAAATGTTGCTAGAGCTTTAGACTTCCCAAAGGCAAGCAAAGGAGGAGATTCAAGCCAAACTTCAATCCCACATTGGAGAAACCTGATTCAAATGGCTATGGTGTAATGTCTACTATGGGTAACATTGCCAAGGCTAAGCTGAACACCAGTAATCGGACACTGCTATCTCAGAGAGAATTGATAATTCAAAACTAAGATCAAAGATTGAACAAAGAGTGTTGAGCATGGCTGTGATCCTAACAATAATCAATTCAAATAAAAGAGTAAAGATTTCTCAATATAGAGTTTTTCCAAGAGATGTACCTTCTTGTAGCATCCATTCGCTGCATAGAATTCATCTCCAGTGCACACATTGTTTTGGCTCATAATCCTGAACTGATTGAAGATAATGACAACACTGGTCTCCTCAATTGTGGCAAACAAACTCATGAAACAATATCGCATCAATCATGCAAGGAAAACTAAACAGTTTAAAAATCTGTCTGATTGCATCAACAGACTTTGGGATAGGAGTGACTCAATGGTGATAGACATTTGAGAACTTTTACAACGTGTCTATTGCAAAGCCAAAGGTCATGCAACACAATGTTATGAGGAGCTTAAGGCTGCAATTCACGACTGTAATATTGAATATGAGGCATTGTTTTTTTTTCTTTGTAAATTGTGATATCTTAATTTTGATAAAAAAAAAATAATTATCCTGAATTTCTCTTTGTTCAGCAATTTTTAGGCCTATATTTTAAGATCCATAAAGTAGTTTCTTTAGCTTGCTTTGATTTCATACTTTCTATAGAACTTAGATAAATCAACAGAAATACATTGAATTTGGGTTTCTTGACTGACAAATGATATGATTGTTAGTCCTTTTGTATGCACTCATATAATAGGTTTGAAAGATTTTAAAATGACCCTAAAGAAAATGTGGAATGCCATATCATTCCTTAATCTATGTTTGGCATTTTCAACTCTCTTGATTCCCTCATATTTTAATTAAAATCATTCTCTTAAACGCTACAATACTCAATACAAAAGTGGTTAAAATTTCCAAAAATCACCATTTTTAAGTTTTGGCTATCATCTCATTGCATACGTATTTACCACTTTTTACTCAAAAATTTTGGGGGAATTTGGGAGTTTCTAGACATTCCTACAAACCATTTTGTTGCTCTTAAGCATTCAATAACTGACATAAATAATTTAATGGTATTTTCCACTATTAGCCAAATGTCCGCTTGCTCCCACCCATTCTTTCAGACCACTGTGTACCTGTCATTCTCAAGCAGTTACCCATGTAGGTACTCACCAGGCTGAATGTTGCTTAACTTCAATGAAGTTACAGAAACTCGTGTTTCAATGTGAAGTGGTCATAAACCAGGACAACAGCCAAAATATTATGATAATGACAACAAAGATGAAGATAACATAAATAATGAAAAGTCCTCCTCATCACAGAAATTCTGATAGAAATTTCCTTATTCGGTATCTGAGTTTGTGCCGCTTCCCTTCACAAACTTTGCACTTATTTCTCCACATTTAAAAACATTGCAAAGATAATTCGGAAGCAAGATGACAAAACAAAACGATCATGGCAGAGAAAAAACAAAGAAAGAAAGAAAAAAAAACAAAAAAAAACTTGTGACCATGACAGGCAAGAATATTTTTGCTGAAGGCCAAACGAACTTGATTAAGTAAAATATCTGCCTTGATAGCACAAAGCCTACTACAAGAATTGTTTTTCTGGCAACCTTTCGAGCTGGAATATTTTCATCCCCCTTCCTCAGGAAGAAATGCAGCTGAAAAAACCAGATTACAGACAAAGCCAAGATTAGCCAGAATTAATTTAACAAAACAAAAAAGTTTGGGAGGGAACCAAAAAAAAAAAAGATCATTTTGTTTCAGGTTTCCCTCCCTCCAATAATCTGTGGGGGGTGGAGATACATTTAGGGGAAAAAATAGTTGTTTTCTTTTTCATATTTTTATTTTTAATAAGCTTCTTCTATTTTGTGGCCTGTGTACATTTGTGAGAGATAACCAGGTCTTTTCCCAAATGGTAGTAAAATTGACTGGTTGTCTTCTGTGTCAAAAATTAAAAAAAACAAAAAAACAAACACACACACAAAAGAGAAAATCCTTAATTTATCCTATTTTTAAGATGAAGCAAAAACAGGAAAAAGTGGATAAAGGTTAAAAGGAAAGAAAAAAAGAAAAATATTGCTGGCATGTTGGTGAGGTGGGGGTTAAGTAATTCTCCAATGAAGAGATGGACTCTTCAGTCGAAAAGAATGAATTGGTGTCAGAAGAGGTCAAAAAATTAAGAAAGAAGGACAAAAAAAGAAAAAATATAGAGACTTAAAAAGGAGAAAATAAAAAAAATGAGCAAAATAAAAAAGAGATAAGAAAATACAATGAAAGAAAAAAACAAAAGAAAGAGTTAAGAAATAAAAGCAATGATGATAGAATAAAAGATAAAGGTTTGAAATGAAGTGAAAAATAAAAGAGAGGAAAAGATGAAAATAAAGAATGAACAGAAGGGTATGGAAAGAGCAAAAAATAAAAGAAAATTATAAAAACCCCAAAAGCTTAATAAGAAGGAAAAAGAAGAAAAAGAAACAAAGAAAACAAAAAATAAAAAACAAGGAAAGAGATAAAAGAAAAGAAAAAGGAGAAAGAAAAAAAAGGAAAAACAAAAGAAAAAAGAAAAGGAAGAAAAAGAAAAAGAGAAAGAAGAAAAAGAAAAAAGAAAAGAAAAAGGAAAGAAAAAAGGAAAAAGAGAAAAAATAGACAGTTACTAATTATATCAATATGACAGTAATATGTTGAAAGGTATAATTTGCTGTGAAATGGCATTAGGGTATGTCAACCCCACCAAAAAAAAAAAAAAGTTAAGAATATAGTCAATGCTGCATCAGTTCAATTCAAATCTTATATGGAGCCATAAAAAGGGTAAAAAATTTTAACCCAGAGAGTTAAACACTTTTTGTATAATTGCAAAGCAACCATATCAGCTTCCCTCTCATATAACAGAAATGAAAGTAATTCACAAATTTAATAAAGAAAAGAGAAACAAGCATATTTAAGCCAACATACATTTTATTTTTTAATTGGCTAACATTTCAGAAGAATTCATATACCATAAAACATCTTCACTCCAAATTTTATGACCAAAATGAAACTAAAAATGACCATTTATGCAAGTGGTATGTAAAGATACAATTTAACCAAGAGAAAGATTTGAAATGGAGTAAAATAAATCAAGTGAGAGAAACAAAACAGTATATATATATATAAATATATATACAATTATCTTTTTTGTATCTTCCCTTTTATTCCTGCATTAGATTTTAATGTAAATTAATTTTATATCAACAATAGTCGGACACTATTTTATTTTGAACTAAAAGTTTTTGAAAAAAATTTTTGAAAACTTTTGACAAAGCCAAATTATATATAATGTTTTTTACTTTTTCTATCTCTTTTTTTTCCTTTTTTTCTTTTTCCCCCTTTTTCCTTTTATGTATCTATCACTTTCACCACGCACTCCCCTTACTAATGGTTGTCTGCTTATCCAACACATTTTCCCTTTTTCTATTATTTCCTTTTCTACTTTTTTCCTCCCCGCTCTCTCCTATAACATTTCCCCCATCTCTCCTTTTTTCTTTTTTCCCTCTTATTTCCAGTTTTCCTTTTCTCCCACTTCCGTTCTTGTTACACGCTCATTTTTTATTTCTTTACACACATATACATAATTTTTGAATGTCCCTTTCACAGATCAAGTTGAATCCATTTTGCTATCTCTCTGTCTTCCCTTTCTCTTCCCACCCTTTGAAACAACGTTTGGATGCCTACCTTCTAACATATTTTTCCCTCTTGATTTTTTTTCACTTCCTCCTATCACTTTTCTTTCTTATTTCTTTCTTTTTCCTTCTTTTTAAGTAAACTTCTGATGTATGAAAAACTTTTTGAATTTTTTCAAAAATAAAAGATCACTGATGAAGCAAATGCATTTCGCAGAAAGGATCAGCTGACACGTAATTTTTTAAAAATTTGAAAAAAAATATACATATACTGTAAATAGATAATTTTATTTACATTGAGCTCTTTGGCTGGATCAGTTTTAATATTTAAAATAATAGGATCTTCCTTGGGATTTCATCTACATGCCACTTTCTATATATAT
>JBBBDQ010029042.1:0-13874 GCA_037127315.1 Ascarosepion bandense | reverse complement strand
GATTGGAAATGGGTCGTGTTTCTGATTAGCTAGGAATAGGATAGTTAGTGAGGACCAGCCTCGTTTTTGTTCCCCCACCAACTTCGGCTTTCAGCTAAAATTGCAGTTTATCTGCAATAAATCAACACTTCTTTAGAAATTGCTTTGTTTACGTTTGGATACGAGACTAAATGAACATTCGGGCATCTTAGACTAGAGAGATTTGCACTCAAAACCATTATTCTGCCATGCAACGCGTTTCCAGACAGAGTTGGGTTAAAAACACGTCAAGTCAAACAGGGAGATGTAGGTTTGAATCCTTCCGGTGGGTGCACATTTGGAAAATTTCAGTATTTAAAGATTTTTAGTGGGTACTCAGTTTCTCATACAACGTTCTGTTAAATCGATCCCCCAAACGGTCTTTTTCATTAATTTCCTACAAGTTTAAAAAAAAAAGAAAGGAGGCAACACCTTATCATTGTCTTTTACTCAACCCCAAAGCGTGTGTTTCTCATATGGCAATTTTTTTTTTACCATTTTTAAGCGATCGCCACATTTGTAAACAAAAGTTGATTCTCAGTTTTAAAAATCTGTGACACGCTATTTTTGAGAAATTAATAAATTTAATGTTAAATTAATCTGATTTACGCAAGTATTATTTATTAACAGCATGAAAGTTAGACTAAAACTATTTCTTAATCACAGAATATTGATATTTCTGACCTTTCCCGTATGATTTGACATGTGACGACGAACAGATGCGAGATAAGCTAAGTCCATGGCGATCATAACCTTGAAACACATGACCTTTCAATGCACACGCAGAAATTACCGTAAAAAAATATTTTAAAAATACGATGGTTCATAATTTATATTTAACTTTTCAATTTTGATTAGTAAATACAGTCTTCACTTAATAACTTAAAGACCTTACGTCTACACGTCTTTGAAATATTTTAAAACTATTTTGAAACATTATAAAAGCTTATCTAATTAAAAAATGTCATAGTTTTATTGCATTTTTTTATTGGGAGTAGATTTACAGAAGATGGGCCAAATGTTTGAAAAAAAATAATAGATGATCCACATTCTCCAGTGAGATCTGCGTTTTGTGAACAAAATTTAATTTTTTGAAATTTCTTGAATTTACGTGGACGTGGGGTGGGTAGCAGACGGAAAAAAAATACCGTGATTTTTAATTTCATTCATTTGTGAATAAGTCCTGAAAGTTTTATTAAAATCCGACAATTATTTGATTTTTGCAAGAATTCCCTAATTAATTTTTTTCACCGGAGAAAAAAAAAACAAAAACAAATTGAATTACGTAATACATTTTCCATTGTAAACTCTCGTAACGATTTGGCTACCAGCGCCCGGTTCACACTCCACCCACATCTATTGAACAGGTGAAGAGTCTCACCCCTTGTTTCCTGTTTAGGACGCGGTTTCCGGTTTTCTCTTTTCCAATATTTTCACTCTTTTCCTTTTTTATTTTATTTTATTTTTTTTTTTTCAATTGGAGTAGATAGACTAAACTATCGCCCGGTTCACACTCCACCCACATCTATTGAACAGGTGAAGAGGCTCACCCCTTGTTCCCTGTTTAGGATGCGGTTTCCGGTTTTCTCTTTTCCAATCTTTTCACTCTTTTCCTTTTTTATTATTATTATTATTTTTTTTTTTCAATTGGAGTAGATAGACTAAACTATCGCCCGGTTCACACTCCACCCACATCTATTGAACAGGTGAAGAGGCTCATCCCTTGTTTCCTGTTTAAGATGCGGTTTCCGGCTTTCTCTTTTCCATTCTTTTTACCCTTACGTAGCCCCCTGCGCATCAGTGGCGTTACCGTCTTGCTTGGGGTGATATGATTAAAAAAAAAAAAAAAAGCTCAAATGAAAATCAAAACAAGATTTTTATCAACATTTCAAACGTGTCAGAAACGATTAAAATTTGTTTAAAAATAATAAAAATACTTTGATCTTTGCTCTTAAAGAGAGACGTAAAAAAAGAAAAAAAGTAAATTCATTTTTTTTTTTTTTTTGTCACCAAATTTTTTAATCGTTATGATTTTGCTTTTAAAAGGAGGAGTAAAAACATTTTAGCTGACACTAGTGAATGACGACTGATTATTTCGGGGCTTGACATATTTCCCTCTTCTGATTGACCGATTCACTAAAATGTTGGGATTTTTTTTCTAAAATTACTGACCAATTATTTCACTCGGCCATAAATCATTGACTGCCTAAGTATGTACGTATCAAGTTGGGGATATTATTTCTAATTAAGGTCTTAATTAAATGCGCATAAAAAATTAAAAGTTTTCAAATTTAAAAGACACGACGATTTGTATTAAACTTTTTAATTTTTGATTAGTAAATATAATCTCCGCTTAATAAGTTTATAACCTCAACAAGTCTTTGAAGCATTTTTTAAATATTTTAAAAACTTTATAAATTATGATAATTAAAAAAATGAAAACAATTCTTTTCAAATTTGATCATTAATCGAAAAAAGTTTTTTCTTCCGACTATAATGTCCTTAATTTATATTATTTATTAATTAAAGTAATTAAAAGTTTATCTAAGTAATGTCATAGTGATATTGCATTTTTTATTTTACCATTTGGAGCAGATTTTCAGAAATAAAGGTAAAAGTTTAAAAAAAATAATAGATGAGTTACATTCCCCAATGAGTCCTGCGTTTAAATCCAATCTTGCCTATAAAATTTAATTTCTTGGAGGTACCTAAAAGAGATATGTAAAAAAAAAAAAAAAAAAAAAAAAAACGAAAGGTTCTTTATTCTTTTTCTTTATTGTTAACAAATAATTTGGCCGTTATGATTAGCTTTCAAGAAAAGGGGGAGTAAAAAAAAAAAAAAAGTACATTTTTATTACCTGACCACTGATATTCGAGTTTTAGCTGATACTTGTGAATGAACACTGACTATTTTGGGGGATTGACATTTTATTGCTGTCTTCCGACTGACCGATTCATTAAATGTTGGGAATTTTTTTTTTTAAATTACTGACCAATTTTTTCACTCGGCCATAAATCACTGACTACTTATGTATCTACAAATCAATTCACTAGAATTTCTTCATTTTACAACCTACTGGCGCTGAACAATTCTGGTTCTAGCAACCTATTGAAATAGCTATTACCCAAATGAAGAATTTGAATTTTCTTATGAAATAAATAAATGAATATCTGGTCTGTAAATTAAAATTATATCGATCTCTCTCCTGGATCAATTTCAATATTTAACCTAATATTACTAGAATCCATTGGAATCCCCTGAATTTATTTCTTAGAGATTTAGAAATTTGATAAAAACTTAAAATTTTAACGCTGTTTGAAAGAATGGCAGTAAACTATGACGTCAGTCACGAAATAAAAATTCACAATAAGCCCTGATGATGGTTATAACAACCGAAACATTATAATGTTGGCTACCATACAATAAATCCATATTTTGTTATTTCTTAAGTATTTGTATCTCACATTGTCGGTTTTTATTTTCCATTTCCCTTAATATATATTTTTTTTCCATTTTTAAACGAGTTATTTCGCTACCCAAGTTTGTACCACGAGTGGTGTCTTCAGGCGATTTTTAATAACAATCAATTTTTATTAAAATATCCATCAATATATATATATATATATATATATATATATATATATATATATATATATATAAAGCACAAAGAGTTTGTTACTTTAACTGAACAGGTTCATGTCGACTTCGAAGTTTTGTGAGTATACCATTATGATATTCTAACTCGTTAGGGCTGGTTCTTGTTTTGTGGGAGTAGTCTTGTTTGTGATTGGTTGATTTTTTTCCTGTTTATTTTATTATTGTGTGTGCGTTGGGTTACAGTGGATATCGGCTCGGAACGAGAAGCCGGGGAGCCGAGTTCGAATTCCAGTTGAATCCATTGTATTCACTTACGCGCAAATACCCTTGGGAAAGGTATTAATCCGTCTATTCCTTCCAGTTATGGGTTAAATAGCAGGACAGATTGGGTTCTATAGCCTTGGTCGGCAACCAGTCTACCGCAGAAAGCAATGGCAACCTACTGCAGGATAATCTTCTGCCCAGTCAGTCATGTCTCTTTCGAGACATGATCGCCCAAACGTGTATCACGTATGGCACTTGACTGACTGACTGAGGCGTTTAATTCATTTCTATTGCTTATATTTCTTTTTTTGTGTAGGCATAAGTGAGTGTTTAATTGCTTTATATTGTTTTTTTTTTACGATAAAATCTGCTTATATTTAATCTGCAAAACCATTGAAAAAACAACGTTGGCCCTAAACGAGCTATCTTTACCCATTTTATTTTTCAATATCTAAATTTGAAATTGAATTTTTAAAAATAAAAATTTTTCTTGAAAGATTTATTTTAGTTTTAATTGAATGCTAAATGATTAAATTTACTTACTATTTACAGAGTGCAAAATACTCTGGTGTATTTGAAACAGAAATTCTGATTGGAATGTAAAATTTTTCAATTTGTTTTTTAGTATTTTTCAATATTTTGGACATTAAGCGATTTATAAACAAAATTTAATTCTCGTTTTTAAAAATCTTGTAAAAACGAAATATACATCTGTGAGACGTTATTTTTGGAAAATTAGCAAATTTAATGTTAAATTAAACTAATTTACACAAGTATTACTTATTCATAGCATGAAATTTAGAATAAAACTATTTCTTTTTTCCTGTCTGCTGTATATCAAATGTGTTGGTAAGTTGTCAGATTTTAGAGATAAGTATGGTGATCACAAGTGAGATAATTGTACAACTGTTTTCGGGTAAGGGAAGGAAACTCTGAATAACATGACTTTTTTTAATTTACACATAAAAATTGCCATACAAAAGAAAAAACTTCAAATACACAAAATAATTGAAAATTATGTTAAAAACAGGAAGGCCAAAACGGTTTGTAGTAAACGTTTTAATTTTCGATTACTATATATAATCGTAACTAAATAAGTTTTTAAATTAACCCCAACAAATCTTTTAAGTATTCTTAAAATATTTTTGAATCTTTACATATTAAAAGTTCATTAATCGAATATTTTTCATTAAACTATTGTCCTTAATTTTTATTTATTCAAGCAATTAAAAGCTTATCAAATTAAATAATGTAAGTATAAAAAAATAGTTTACTGTACGACTTATTTTGTTTTTTTGTTATTTATAATTTATAAGTATTTTCATATTTTCATATATTTGAAAGTTAAATACAACTACACTTATCACTTATTTTCATATATTTGAAAGTTAACTTTCTTCTGAAATTAAGTACCAAAAAAAAAAAAAAAAAGAAAGAAAGAAAACATGCAAATACACGCAATATATTTGAAAGTTAATTAAAATACACTTATCACTTATTTTCATACATTTGAAAGTTAACTTTCTTCTGAAATAAAGTACACGCAACTTTTTTCTGAAATTAAGTACCAAAAAAAAAAAATTAAAAAAAAAAGAGCGTAGTAATTTACAGTAAAGGAAGTAAAAAGGCCGAAATTAGCTTTCTACGCCTAAAGTGATTCAGTACCGAATGTCTTCTGATTGAGATGGTTGTGGGTGACAAAAAGAGCGAGAAGAAGTTCGATTTTTTCTGCTCGTTAACATCAAAAAAGGTAGGTTTCTTCAATATCTAATTGTTGATTCCTGTTTAGGATGTGGTTTCCGGTTTTTCTCTTTTCCAGTCTTTTCACTCTTACGTAGCCCCCTGCGCATCAGTGGCATTTTCGCCTTGCTTGGGGTGATATGATTTAAAAAAAAAAAATAAATAAAATAATAATAATTTCATTCATTTGCGAATAAGTTCTGAAAGTTTCATTAAAATCTGACAATGATTTTATTTTTGCAAGTTTTTCCAATTTAATGTGTTTTTCCACCGGAACAAGAAACTGAGTTATGTAATATTACGTTTTCCATTGTAAACTCTCGTAACGATTTGGTCACCCGATAACGGAAAATAAAAATAAATAAAATAAAATAAATAAATAAATAAATAAAAGATTTTTACCAAATTTCGAACGCGTTAGAAGGGTTTAAAAAAATTTGAAAAATAATTGAAAAATACTTTGATCTTTCCTCTTAATAATAATATAAACATTTTGATGGCAAAAATGTAAGTTTTTATCAAGTTTGGGGTCTTTTTTTATTCATACTATGTTGCTTTTTTAGCGATTTATTGGGGTACAAGGACATGCGTTGTGGTGCATTGGATATCGGCTCGGAACGAGAAATCGGGGAGCCGAGTTCGAATTCCAGCTGAATTCATTGCATTCACTTACGCGCAAATACCCTTGGGAAAGGTATTAATCCGTCTATTCCTTCCAGTTATGGGTTAAATAACAAGACAGATTGGGTTCTATAGCCTTTGCTGGCAACCAGTCTCCCGCAGAAAGCAATGGCAACCTACTGCGGGATAATCTTCTGCCCAGTCAGCCATGTTTCTTCCGAGACATGATCGCCCAAGCGTGTTTCACGTATGGCACTTAAGTGACTGATTGGGGTACCTACACTAATCTTTATGTCAATTAAAAAAAAAAAACAATATATATATATATATATATATATATATATATATATTCTTATCGTTGATTCTCTTATCGGGAAATAATGAACCAGGGTCAGCAGTGGGTGGTGGCCTTCGTTTGACACCTTTGACATGAGTGTTTTGTGTAATTGCTAAGAAAATCTTGTAATGGGAAGGCATTTTATTTGTGATTTCTTGAGTGTGATACTAGCCCAGCCTTGCTGTTGGCGATAAAACCGTCTTTATTCTACAGAAGATTTTACACGAAAAAAAGTACAATAAAGACGGAAGCTGATGATGGTTCGTCTGAAATAGGCCTACATTTCCGCTTAACCATGGAATAATGTGTCTGCTTTAATTTTTACATATATTTACACTATATGTATTCATATACATATATATTTAGAGCTCTCCTAGAGATTTATCCTACCACTTTATGTACAGGACACTCCTTTGGATTCTTCTATATTTACACCGCATTATATATATATATATATATATATATATATATATATATATATATATACTGTATCGGGGCAGCAGATAATTTTCTAAACATATACAATGAATGTCTATTATATTTAATTATGAGCCGTTCTAAACATCGTATTTTGGCTTTAATTTCAGGTGAAAATAAAGACAAAAATTATCCAACATTTGAATAATTTTTTATTAAGTTGGTTCTAAGCTTTCGGCCCAACAATACAATAATCCTCACTCACACACACAGTATAAAAAACCTTCAGATATTGGAGGCCATCTACATTAAATCCAAACAAACCACACTTAATAAAATCACGTTTAAATCTGGTCATAACACATTACATTGCATTTAAATATATGGTTCTGTTAACATTTCGAGCTCTCACGCGGTGTGACGTCATAGAACTTCATTACAAATTTACGAACTGCCTTTGCTAGTTTTGGTAACTATTGCCGTTGCTTAGCATAGTCTTATGTCAACGCAAGATAAAATCGTCGCTGATGGTGGATGTTTTTATGTTAACGTCCTTGTAAACTCTCTGAAGATGGCTCATGTGAGCCGAAAGCTTAGAACCAACTTAATAACTGGATAATTTTTGTCTTTATTTTCACCTGAAATTAAAGCCAAAATACGATGTTTAGAACGGCTCCTGATTAAACATAACAGACATTCATTGTATATGTTTAGAAAATTATCTGCTGCCCCGATACAGTATATATATATATATATATATATATATATATATATATATATATAAACATGTGGTGTAAATATAGAAGAATCCAAAAGAGTATCCTGTACATAAAGTGGTAGGATAAACCTCTAGGAGAGCTCTAAATATATATGTATATGAATACATATAGTGTAAATATATGTAAAAATTAAAACAGACACATTATTCCATGGTTAAGCGGAAATGTAGGCCTATTTCAGTCGAACTATCATCAGCTTCTGTCTTTATTGTACTTTTTTTCGTGTAAAATCTTCTGTAGAATAAAGACGGAAGTTGATGTTGGCTCGTCTGAAATAGGCCTACACTTCCGCTTAACCATGGAATAACGTGTCTGTCTGAATTTTTACACACACACACACACACACACACACACACACACACACACACACACACACACATATGTGCTATTTTTTAAATCCGTCGTTGTTGATGAAACGAGAATTTTCTCGTCGAAATGGCCATTCAACGAAATTTATATATAGTCATCCGCAGACAGATGTTTCGCTGTATCACAGATCATCAGCACGGTTAGACTCCGACTGCTTTTAACCCAGGATTGACACCCGACCGAGGTGACATCAGTAGGTGATTTTACCTCTGGGCTATGGGCAGTCGGTAGAAGAAAGCAGACTTTTTAGCATGTATATTATCATTATACACGCCCAATAGCCAGAGTGCTCTAATTCATTGCTGAATGAACGATGCGTAGATGCCAGAGTAGCTACTGTTTTTCAAAGTCTACCATTCTTCCAGAGTGCTCAATCAGAGTGTGAGAGCGTAAAGAGAGAGAGAGAGAGAGAGAGAGAGAGAGAGAGAGAGAGAGAGAGAGAGAGTGTGTGTGTGTGTGTGTGTGTGTGTGATAATATATAGTTTTAAGGTATGGTATATTATGGGTAAGCATACTCAATATCGGAAATAGAACATATGTAAATATGAATTTAAAAATCGGATAACGCAGTCAACACCGAGTGGTGACAGTCTGTTCCATGCTTGAACGCATTGTTTAGCCCATGTGCTTTGTGTGTTGTTCGAATATTTATATACGGATTTATGGGTTGCCAAGCCTGTTGTATTATTAAACTTCCGCGGTTCACTTGAACTTCTGATTCACGGCACAGTTGAACCTATGATTTAAATTATAATAAAACATTCGCGACACACTTGAATCCATAATTGAACTTCCACGGCACACCAGAATTTATAAACTTAAATTTCCACGAGACATTCAAGAAAGGGCAGTACAAATGCTGAAGTACGTGAACCTGAGTTTTATTCGCGAGAGAATAATCAAGAACCTATATTGGCAGTAAGCCGCCTGCATACAGACAGGAAACGAGTTTATTAGATAAATAAAAATAGACAAGCATGTATCTATTCACCAGATTTAGTCAGCCGATACAGCGAGGCAATTCTCAGAGAACTAGAAGTCCTACCAGGATTTGTCATTAGCGGCCACAATCTGAACAATATAAGATACGCAGATGATACAATGCTGATAGTAGACACGGAAGGAAAACTACTGGATCTCTTATAGAACGTAGCTAAAAAAAAGCAGAGAGAAAGGACTAAGCATAAAGTAGAAGAAAACTGAATGCGTGGTCATCAGTAAAAAGAGGAGCCCAAAATCCCAATTACAGGTCGGGGATACTAAAATGAAGTGGGTACAGGAATTTAAATATCTGGAAATTGTTCTAACAGATGACGAAAAGTGTAACACTGAGATCCGAGGGTGTATTAGATATGGCCAAGGGCGCACACGAATTATAAAAATAAAATTAAACTTCCGCGGTTCACTTGAACTTCTAATTAAACATTCACGGCACAGTTGAACCTATGATTTAAACTATAATGAAACATTCGCGACACACTTGAATCCATAATTGAACTTCCACGGCACACCAGAATTTATAAACTTAAATTTCCACGAGACATTCAAGAAAGAGCAGTACAAATGCTGAAGTACGTGAACCTGAGTTTTATTCGTGAGAGAATAATCAAGAACCTATATTGGCAGTAAACTGCCTGCATTTGGACAGGAATTGAGTTCATGAGATTTACAAAGACAGAAAGGAATGTAAGACAAGGATGTGTGTCGTCTCAACGGATTTATTCAACCTATACAATGAGGCTATTCTGTGAGAACTAGAAGTCCTGCCAGGATTCGTCATAAGCGGCCACAATTTGAACTATATAAAATACGCAGATGATACAGTGCTGATAGCAGACACGGAAAGAAAACTACTGGATCTCTTATAGAAGGTAGCTAAAAAAAGCGGAGAGAAAGGACTAAACATAAAGTACAAGAAACTGTCCTGTTTCTTAATACTCTTCTCAGCTCCTGGAATGCATCCTTGTGCTTTTGGATTTCAGGAATATACATATATAGAAACTGGTGTGGTCACAAAGTGAGGGGTCAGTTTATATATGGATTGTAATATAGAATTGATCCCCCACTTTATATCCAGTATGCTTCTGTAGAACCACATTTCAGTTGCTTCAAGTTTTTTCCTTCATCTTTGTTGATATTGTCCAGCATTCACTGCCCTATTGAAGAACTGACATCACATAGCAATCCAGTTTCTTTGTTTCTAGCGAAATTGTCCTGTTTCTTAATACTCTACTCAGCTTCTGGAATGCATCCTTGTGCTTTTGGATTTCAGGAATATAAATGTATAGAAACTGCTGTGGTCACAAAGTGAGGGGTCAGTTTATATATTGATTGTTATATGGAATTGATCCTCCACTTTATATCCAGTATACTTCTGTAGAACCACATTTCAGCTGCTTCAAGTTTTCCCTTCATCTTTGTTGATATTGTCCAACATTTGCTGCCATATTGAAGAACTGACATCACATAGCAACCCAGTACTCCCTTCTTTGTTTCTAGTGAAAGTTTCCAATGTCTTACTTTACTCAGCTTCTGGAACGCGTCTTTCGCAATGTTGATTCGCCATTGGATCTCTGTGTCGCACTAACGATATAAAATACGCAGATGACACAGTGCTGATAGCAGACATGGAAGGAATTCTACAAGACTTCCTAAAGAAGGTAACGAAGGAAAGCGAGAAGAAAGGACTAAGCATGAACTACATGAAATCTGAACAATATAAGATACGCAGATGACACAGTGCTGATAGCAGACACGGAAGGAATTCTACAAGACTTCCTAAAGAAGGTAATGAAGGAAAGCGAGAAGAAAGGACTAAGCATGAACTACATGAAATCTGAACAATATAAGATACGCAGATGATACAGTGCTGATAGCAGACACAGAAAGAAAACTACAAAGAAAGCGAGAAGAAAGAACTGAACATTAAGTACAAAAAAAAACTGAATGCCTGGTCATCAGCAAAAAGAGGAGCCCAAAATGCCAACTACAGTCGGCGGATACTAAAATGAAGTGGGTACAGGAATTTAAATATCTGGGAAGTGTTCTAACAGATGACGAAAAGTGTAACACTGAGATCTAAGGGTGTATTAGATATGGCCAAGGGTGCACTCCAAAAGCTGAGTAGAGTATTGACAAACAGGAAAATTTCATTGGAAACAAAGAAAAAAAGTACTGGACTGTTATGTGATATCTGTTCTCCTACATCGCAGCGAATGCTGAACAACTTTCTCAAAGGTGAAGAAAAGACTCAAAGCAATAGAAATAAAATTCTACAGAAGGATACTGAGGATACCATGGACTGTATATTTGAACAACGACAAAGTTTTGGAGTGAATGGAAGCAAAAACAAAACTTGAATTTGGTTAACATCAGGAAAAGACAGTTGAAGTTTTGGGAACGCGTAACGAGGAAGGTGGGATTGGAGAATCTGATACTCACAGGCGAATAGAGGGACAAAGAAACATGGGAAAATAGCGCATGGCATACTTAATGGACTTAAGCAAATGGATGACAGAGCAGGATTTGAGAGAAATAACAAGTGAATATATATTAAGAACTATAAAAGACAGGAAGATGTAGAGGGCCATGATCGGCACATAAAAGAAGAAACCGTCTCCAGGGAAAATATGTTGGGAGTGGGGGCGTTAAGTGTTGTACACCAAGCTATGAAAAACGCATACTGCCAGACATCGAGCAGTCTTGTCCAAGACTGCTAGATATACCAACCGGTCGTGGTTGTAAGGTCAATAGGTAAATTTTTGTTTTGTTTCCCGAAGGCCTTTACCCCTGAAATCTTTCCAAAACAACCTTAATTCCGTGCAAATGTATATGCTGAACTCAAATCGATAATTGTTTATAGAAGAAACGTACCTTTTTTGCATGTTATTACTCCGCGATTTTTGCATGTTATTACTCCGCGATTTATTGTGTTTCGGAACTAATTTTTCGCGCATTAATCGCAAAATTGAAGTAAAAAGACCGAAAATTCGTAAAACTACGCGTGAATTCAGTCTGCAGTGAATAACATTTTTGAACCGTGGTTACGGGGTTAGAAAAACAGCGACAAGAAGTTCCATATTTTTCTGCTTGATAAAATGAAAAAAGGCAGGTTTCTTCAATAAACAATTACCGATTTGAGTTCAGCATATACATTTGCATGGAAATAAGGATGTTTGGGAAAGATTTGAAGGGGTAAGGAGCTTCGGGGAACAAAACAAAATTTACCGGTCAAAAAGTCTGAAGTTGCATAGATGATGATGACTTGTAGGTTTTGATAATGCCTAATTACTTTTCTATTTAATTTATACTAGTAGTATGGCCTGGCGTTGCTCAGGTGTAATGAAAGCTTTAAAATTAATCCATGGTCCTGGAGCTCAGACTCTTTGGACGTTGGCACGAAAAACGTAGGTTGTTGAAAGGTCGATCAAGAAGCCATAGAACTTTCTAAAATGAATAAATGAAAGTCAAATTTTGATTTCCTGGTATCGATATCAAATAAATTTTTTCATCGTAAACTGAATTTTGAAGGCTAAATAAGTCCTCTGAGTAAATGGTATCATGGCTGAGACTAAGAACTACAATTATATATACTTGGAGCAAAACCCAAAGCAAAAACCAAAATGAAAGGGCTGAAAACCTGATTTTGATGAAATCCAATAGTATACTGAGGTATCGATTTCCAATATCGGAGTCAGATAAGTCATCCAAGGATAAACCACACTAAGCAAGTCCATGAAGACTAATCGTAACCATCAAGAGTAAAATTGGAGAAAATGGGCCATATTGATGGCTGAATATCAGTTTTTTTATCAGATTCCATAGAATATTGGGGGTATTGATTTCTGATATCGGGGAAAATGAGTTGTCTGAGAAGATCTACCAATGTTTGAGACTAAAAGCTATAACTTTACCACGTTAGAGCAAATTTTACAGCAAGAAACATGATAACAAGGATGAAATCCTGATCTTGATCAGACCTGATCGGATATTGGGGTATCAATTTCCAATATCAGTGGGGAAAATTGGGAAAAATAAGTAGCCCATGACCTGACCGGAAACCTAAAAAATATTTGTGCATAGTTTGATGAGAATTGGATAAAAATTGTGCATTTATATAAAGGACATACAGACAGACAGACAGACAGACAGACACACACACACAAGCACCTTGTCTTATATATATATATATATATATATATATATATATATATATATATTTCCTAATTTTGTCTACATTTATGAGGAGATTTCTATCTTCTTGAGGGGATTACTCAATTTTATTTTGAAATATTACATTTCAGGTGGCACAAAGCCAAAAAAGGAAGAGTGAGACTGGTTGTCACTGTTCACCTAGCTAATCTTGTTTAAGCCATATTCATTCATTAAAATTTACACTACTCCACAAAAATTGATTCATCATTCAATCCAACAAATAGAGATTCATACAGACAAGATGTTTGGGATTGATAAGAGCTGCCAAGTCATCCACATGGACCCAAAAAGAACCAATCAGTAATTGTATACATCATGTGAGTATTTTGAAAATGAAATGATTGCTATGTCCTTTAATAATTGTTCCATTTGCCTACACATTTTATACACTAAATGTACCAATCATTATGGGACAGCGGTAGTCTATTATTATTTATATAATACTACTTCTGTCCCATAATAATTGGTCTTTTTGTCTACTCATTTCATGCACTAAATGTACCAATCATTATGGAAC
>JBBBDQ010029041.1:192500-199749 GCA_037127315.1 Ascarosepion bandense | reverse complement strand
ATAGATAGATAGATAGATAGATAGATAGATAGATAGATAGATAGATAGATGTAAACAAACTACGAAGCATTTTTCAAGCCACTACCGAAATAATAACGAATTCTACATCGCTCGACCATGTATACGATCACAAACGCATACATGCATGCAGATGCACACAAATATACGCACGCAAGGACACATGCTGATGAATATACACATATACACATATTATCTCTTCGTTAACAAACTGTCTCATTTCCTTATTACTCAGTAGTATTGACGAGCCTCACTAGTTTCACCCATGATTGTGGTTTTAATTGTACTAAACCAAGTATCACTAAAACACACAGACGTGTTTATATATATATGTGTGTGTGTGTGTGTGTGTGTGTGTGTGTGTGTGAAAGAACATTCAAATATAAATAAATGTATATTTTACGAATTATGAATTTTACAAGCATCTAAATGTATTTTTCTTCTTGCCTAGTAGATAGTTTATATGCCTTGATATAAACTCGTTTTCCAAATGAAGGTGACGTACGTCGAACACTGATCGCTGGCACTGAAAAAAGTTCCGGTGCGACATGGTTATCTAAATATATTCTCATAGATAACAAGTAATGTCATACATAATATGCTAACAGACTGATATAAACTCGTTTTCCAAATGAAGGTGACGTACGTCGAACACTGATCGCTGGCACTGAAAAAAGTTCCGGTGCGACATGGTTATCTAAATATATTCTCATAGATAACAAGTAATGTCATACATAATATGCTAACAGACTGATATAAACTCGTTTTCCAAATGAAGGTGACGTACGTCGAACACTGATCGCTGGCACTGAAAAAAGTTCCGGTGCGACATGGTTATCTAAATATATTCTCATAGATAACAAGTAATGTCATACATAATATGCTAACAGACTGACTGCAACAAAGGAACAATGTGACACTCGTATTTTACATATCAAAAGAAAAGAAAATTGACTTTATAGAATTATTTTTAATCACTTCTCCCCAAGCAAAGCAATAAAGTCACTAAGATGGAAGGGGGCCGCTACATAAACTGAAATAGAATTAAAAAACTTTAGAAAGAATCAAAGACAAGAAACAATGGGCAAATCTCTACTGCTGTTCAAAAGACCGAGGAGGAGTATGAACCGGGCAGTAGATAAAACTATCTACTATATATTAAACTAACTAGCTATTACCAGACTCGAACTCCAAATGCTGGCGAATGAGAAAATTTCGCAATCCTATCTGCCAAGTAGGTGACAAACAAATAGATAGACAGACAGATATAAACAGTACATAAATAAACACTCAAAGAAAAGATATGTATGAACACATACATACACACTCATATATATATATATAGTACTGTGCAAAAGTATTAGAATTATTTTATCTTTTATGAGGCATCAAAATAAAGTTTAAAATCACACCTGTCCTGACACTTTTGCACACTACTGGTAAGAATTTTGTAAGAATTATTTAACTAAAATGGAAGAGGAAGGAAGGAAGGCTTCGGAACTTACAAAGCCCTGATCTCAATCCTTTTGAACATCTATGGGATGTTTTGGATAAAAAAAATTGATAAATCTAATGTTACTTTGCAAGACACACTTTGGGAACAAAAATTTTTTTTACAGTAGGGTTTGCCCTGTACAAAGGCTAGGGGTCACACTAGGTAGAGGGTTAATTAAAGAAGTAGTTTATATGGATAGGACAGTCGACTCTAGACTTGATTAGCTCAAGATTGTAATGATCGGTGAAACATCATCTTGGGAGTTTGTTCTGTAGGGTCGTGGTTCGTGAAAAGAAGCTTTTTGAATGGAACATCGCCGATGGAACACGCAGGTTGTACGTGTGATTTGCTACTGTGTAAGTGACATGGCGAGTCCAAGCTGTGAAGGTCAGTCCTGGTGGAACCAAGTGATTCAGCTCGTCCGTGCACTTTCCAGGGTAGAGTCGTGAGGGACTCGCTACATCCCGCTTTAGAGAGAGAGAGAGAGAGAGAGAGAGAGGTTGGAATGTGGAAAATAATTCTCGTCCAACAAGGCCTCGGAGACGTTTTTTGAATGTGAAGTCTGGGCAGCTCCTGCCAAGATGTGGCAACAGTACTCCATTTTTGGCCTGATCTGGCTCTTATAAAAGTCGAGGATAGGCTGAGGAGTCAGGTAATTACTAAGGCGGTATAGGGAGCCGGTCATTTTACCTGCGTCTTTAGGGTTCGATCATATATAGGAATTCTACTTGAGGTGAAATATCCTCTCAATGCACAGGGCTTCCTCAAAGAGACATCCGTTCCTCGTGACTGGTGGTAGGTTGGGGTCGGATTGGTGGTGATGAAATGTAACTAATTTGGTTTTGGGGGCATTAAACGTAACCAGCTAGTCTTTACACCACTGGGAAGTTAGTATTAGATCGGAAGAGATGTCAGCTGCCAATCTCTGATCGTCATGAGTTTTGGGTGTGCGCCTGTATATCGTCCTGTCATCAGCATAGATGTTTACAAATTATCGCAGTATATTTTAGGTAGATCATTTATGTAAATTGACCGTCTGGGCTCGGTAGTAATTACCTTCATGGATATACCTGTTAGGAAGGATTTTATAATAGGGAAAATTCTTCCCGCGATTCCATAGCAAGAGGGCTTGTGTAGTAAACACATCTGCCACACCTTTTTCGAAGGCCATCGAAATATCTAATACTATTGTTGTGGATTCTTGTTGAGAAACCACACAAAATAATAAATAATAAAAACAGATATGGAGATAGAAAATGTAAGTTATATTGAACGAAAATATACAAACTGGAACACGGGTTCATCAATTCGGAAATACTAGGAATACAATTAGTAGAAACAATATATACAGTCTGGTAGTGAAGAAGTATGTCCACGTAATAAGTCTATATACAAAACAACTCCAACTTAATATGCACCAACTTACTGGTCAACTGACTAATTCCTAACTTTCTCTGACAACCACTATATTTAGTTGTCCCTCCCACTAAGGGCAACATGTGACACATGGTCAGTTATGAGTGGGATTTCCGGGCTACATGGCCCGGCCAAAAAATACCTGTCTATTTTTCCCCAGTCGTGCTTCTACCCTTCGGCGGAAGCACGACTGGGTTATTGCTCTCTGCTCGGAAGCAAAGAGCGCCCTCTACCCGAAGGCAGAGGGCGGACAGTGAGAGATGTAGTCGCAGCGAGCTGGCAACCGCTTCCGTTTTCTGTATAGGTAGGATTATATGTACACATCAGGCGAGTTCATTCTTATGTGCAAAAAAGGGTGTCCCCAACAACTATGATCCTTGCTTAATCTGCATTATCAAGGGTCTAGCTAATTCTCTGTGTAATGGTAGAATTAGCTAATTCTCTGTGTAATGGTAGAATTAGCTAATTCTCTGTGTAATGGTAGAATTAGCTAATTCTCTGTGTAATGGTAGAATTAGCTAATTCTCTGTGTAATGGTAGAATTAGCTAATTCTCTGTGTAATGGTAGAATTAGCTAATTCTCTGTGTAATGGTAGAATTAGCTAATTCTCTGTGTAATGGTAGAATTAGCTAATTCTCTGTGTAATTCGTACGTCAGCAATGGATCGGGCTGATCAAATAGTGTTCGTCGCACAAGAGGTTGTTCCTATCCAGGTGCTCGACGAGCTTCTTTATGATAATGGCTTCAAAAAGTTTGCTGATGACACTGAGGAGATAAATGGGTCTGTACTGGAAAGAAGAAGATCGACTGCCCATGTTCCTGATGACCGGACATACTCTTACCAACTTCCACATGATTAGGAAAGACTAAATATTTTTGCTAGAATCGGGAATAATTCTGAGTTGATAATTTTAAAGGCAACCACTCGAATTTTAACCCTGTTAGTGGCTTTTTGAAGTAAAGTTTTTTGAGAAGTCTAGAGATTTCTGCTATTCATTCCGGGGTTCTCGACAAAATCCAAAGGAAATCAATCCCGATTTAGTAGTTCTACAGTCGCATTCTCATCGACGGGCTGTGGCTTTTCTCTGTTTTTTCTACAAGCTTCTTTTCCTGATGCCCCGACCACATAAATTTACTCGTGCTACTGGAGTGGCATCTAGGTCCCACCCTTTTACCATCAAAATAGTTAAATGTAATCGCTTCTTCTCTACTCTACAAATCCGGGTATCCGCTATAAAAAGTAACCCTTTAAAATGATAAAAAAATGTACGATTAATGAAATCCGCTGCTTTTCTTTAGATAAAAAATACAAAAAAAATCTACTCTAACAGTTTCTTAATTAATTTTGCATATTTATTCATTTACCATTCGTCCTTGTACTGAATAGTGTTGCCACACACACACACACACACACACACATATATATATATATATATATATATATATATATATATATATATATATACTAACAGTATAGCCCGGCGTTGCTCGGGTGTAATGAAAGTTTTAAAACTAACCCATGGTCCTGGAGCTCAGACTCTTTGGACGTTGGCACGAAAGCAATAGTTGTTTCCAGTTAAAGCGAAATCGTAGACTGAAAGAAAAATGAATGGATGTAAGTCAAATTTTGATTTCCTGGTATCGATATCAAATAAGACTTTTTCGTCGTAAACTGAATTTTGAAGTCTAAATACGTCCTCTGAGTAAATGGTATCATGGCTGAGACTAAGAACTACAATTATACCTACGTAGAACCAAACACGAAGCAAAAACTAAAATAAAAGGGCTGAAAAAATACAGACATACAGGCAGATAAACAGACACAAACACAAACATCATGCCTTTTATATATATATATATATATATATATATATATATATATATATATATATATATATTATCGATTTCTGCACTATTGTAAGAACTGCAATCTTGAAACTTCTGAATATCGTTTTTTATGTCTTTGTCTATGAGTGCACCAAATTTGATTAAAATCGGACCACTCCTTCTATAACCTCGTCACAAAACCTAGCTACGAACACTCGCAGACGCTTATAATACAACTGTGTAAATTTTCAAGAAAATCGGTTCAGTCGTTTCGGAGTCTAAAGGTAACGGACACACATACACAAACACACACACACACACAGAGACAAAATTCCATTTATAAATAAGTTTAGATACATTTCATCAAATTTTTAGATCATTACAAGTTTTTCTTGTTAGAATCCATCTTGCACATTTATCCTTGTACTGAATAATGTTACCATATCTGGTCGGTTGCTCCTGCTCCTTATCTTGACAAAATCTAGTCCTGATCTGGCAGCTCACCTTCAGACACTTTCTCACTGTCAGGATGTGGTTTCCCTCTGTCTTTTCTACAATTATTTTCATGATTTCTACTTTGATGAGATTCTTTCCCTGGTGTCCTTACAACATGAATTTATTCGTGCTACTGAAGTGGCATTTAGGTCCCACTCTTTTACCTCTGGTCATAATTTGGTTGGCAATCTCCTAGAATTCACGAAATCCAATTTGTTTCATTTTAATCTAGGCCTGGACAGCTGGTGCATAGCTGCACCTTGCGTTTTCCAAAACTCTCTTTATAGTGTCTGCTGACGGTTCTGAAAGAATTAAGAGTCAGATTACACCGTTTCTTGCAATAGATGTTGAAATAGTGCTTTCAGAGAACTATAACTCCAGTACCATTTATGGGTGAACCAGGGCTGACTACTTGGTTTTTGTAGAAATTTGGTGGCGTGGGGGAGATATAAAACACTCCATTTCAGAAAGGATCCTTTCAGAAATTAAGGCAGTAGTTTTGGAGGCAGTAGTTTTTTTAAATGTTGGGAGAGAAGCTTCCGTTATATAGGTTCAAAAACTGTCCCAGTTTGCCTTCTCATAGCAAAAAAAAAAAAAAACGTTCTGTGGAACGGTAAATCCGGGGATGACATTGGTTTGACGTCGATCTAGACACTGATTAGGGAATGATCAGATATGTGTCAAGGCAGGATGTTAAAAAAAAGGTTGAAGGCGTCCGCCTGCTGTGTCGTCACATGCAAGATTCGGGTTGGTTCTTCGATGATCTAAGTTAAATCATAAGTGATGGAGAAGTCTCTGCAATACCTACCTACTTCATCAGTTTCGTTAGAGTGGACTAATTAACCACTTCTTGTGGGGAACATTAAATTGACACATGAAAACTGACGCAGGGAAATTCAGTGAGGATATTGTCTATCCTCTCTGATATTTGATCAACCGTCAGCTTTTTACTTGAGAAAGGTGGCGGAGGTGTAAATGTTCTTTCAATTGGTGATAGAGGTTTGCCTTTCTTTTTCTTCATCTCCCTCCCCATCGCATTCCCATTTGTTCAGTACCCGATAATTCAGTTGTTCGCTAGTCATCAAATAAAAATGTACAAGTCGGGCGAAGACATGCCAATATCCAAACAAATAACGCACACACACACACACACACACACACACACACACACACACACACACACACACACACACACACACACATAGAGAGAGAGAGAGAGAGAGAGAGACGAGCGCACAGTTTACTAGCAACTAAAAGTAGGGATGGTTCGTTTTGTTTTACGGCATATCAATCTCTGGGTTATTTAATGCTGACAAGATTTTTACAATATATTTGTATGAATAGAATACATATTCTAAGAAATCAGTTTGTAGATCAGGTTGCATTAACGTATTTTTGTAAAGAGAGTTTTGTCGAGAGTCAGATGTATTACTGGTATATGTATTTTTTCTTAAAAAATATATATGTTAATAATTTTTTTAATGTATTGTTGGTAATATTTTTTTTTTATAAATATATTGCTGGTAATAATTTTTTTCATTAAAAAACATTCCTAGAATTTTCACTAAAAAAATCTATTTTTATACTTTCATAGTGTTTTTATCCTAGTTTGGGGGTTAACTTTCATAGCTGGGACCCTAACAAGCGCTAGCACCCCGGGTAAGAGTGGATGCAGTTTATCGTCAAAGCCATGACCCAGAGGTGGTTTATCAGGTTGCCTCAATGGGGTGAGGGGGTTACCTCTCTGCAGAGGCGCAGTCAGTGTATTCTGAAGCCCCAGCCGATAAGGCGAAAAATCGCGATGGTAAGAGTTAGTTATTAGCATTGATCGATATCTAAATTAAGTATATTGGGGATAGGGACCTGAAATGAGAAGTTTAATTAATTAATAGCAATAGACATAGAGCAAATAAATTTAAAAATATTCAAAGAAGTGAAAGCATCAATGAAATGCTGAAAACAATGAATGTAAAAAGGAATCAAGAGAGATTAAAATT
>JBBBDQ010029041.1:180000-182500 GCA_037127315.1 Ascarosepion bandense | reverse complement strand
TGTGTGCGTGTGTGTGTGTGTGTGTGTGCGTTCAGGTTTCATTAATAACGACAAACAAGGTTTGCTGGTTATGTTTTTATGTGATTTTTGATGGAATTTTATGGGGTTTTTTTTAGAACATAAATTATATAAAGATCTACATTATACATAACATTATGTTGACGTAAAATAACATTCATCCTCAAAAGTATCTAAAAGTATAACCGAAAGTTATCGGACAAACAAAACGTTTGGACAATTTTTATATAATTTAGTTCACAAAAGACAAACAATTACATAAAACTTAACCACCACACCTTGTCTATAATGTTTAATGAAAACTGCATAAAAAAGAGATTTCTGCCCCCCCACATATATATATATATATATATATATATATATATATATATATATATATATATATATATATATTCTTCATTTGTAAACGAGTTATTACGCGACCTAAGTTTCTACCATGCGGTGTCTTCAGGCAATTTTCAATAACTGATTTTATCGTTTTTTGTTTTTTTAAAGAACGCTCACGTAACGGGGAATTTTTGAAAGCGCAATTTTTAAAATTACAAGAAATTATAACGTTTTCATCTATGGTTGTATGAACGTAATAAATATTTTATGGTATGGTTACATTTAGTTATATCTGTTCTTTCATTTAATAATTCGTTTTTACTTAGGAATAGCATAATCGCTAACTTTTCTTCCTGGCACAGTCTACACATTTTGCCACTGTTGTAAGGCTTGGCTGTTTTCACTATACTCCGCGTTATATTTGGGTCTTTTGCATATTTTAATTTCAATTTCCAAGAGTGGCTAGTCAATTTTGTACAAGTTTTGAACGCGCAATTTTTAAAATTACAAGAAATTATAACGTTTACATCCACGGTGGCATAAACCTAACGCCCTGGAAAGAAAACATTTTAGGTGACGCCGCTTAACTTTCTGCCTTTTTTTTTTTAATGTTCTGATAAAATTAAATCATTTATAATTTGCTGCCTGAGGAGATGATTACCAAAAACTTACTTGTCAAAATAACTTATAGTGCATAACTGTTTTAAACGATGAGTTGAGTTTTTTTTATATATATATATATATATATATACACACACACACACACATATCTATATATATACACACACACACATATATATGCACACAGACACACACACACACACACACACACACACACATATATATATATATATATATATATATATATATATATATATGAAAAACTACTAAAAAGTTGTAAGTTTTAAAATGTATTATTTATACATATATTTTATTGGTCCTGATTTGGAGGCTCGTCTTCCGTCACTTTTCCACTGCCTTTTCTATAAATACTTTCCTCGTATATATTCCGATAAGCTTTTCAGCATGGTATCCGGACATTTTGAATTTAAGAATATTACTAGACTGTGATCGAGGGCTCATCAATTTACAGTTGAGCTGGCTAGATATAACTGTAAATTTTATTCTAACAGTTTATAACAAAAGTTGTTTTTTTGTGTGTAACGCATTTCATCCTTTAAGATTACATCGAACTAAAAATGATGTTTAAGTTGAATCGACTACACATGCGCAAGAAGGAAAGGGAACACTGAGAATTTAAAATTTAATTTTGCTTTTAATATATGTTTTTACTATATGCTATAGCCGATTTTATTTAAATTCTTTTTCATGTTTCCATCACTTTCGTAATTAATCATCATACATTTTGTAATATATATACCCGTTACGTAAGTGTTCTTAAAAACACCAAAATCAGTTATTGTAAATCGTCTGAAAACACCAGATGGTAGAAACCTAGGTTGTGTAATATAACTCGTTTACAAATGAAACATATTCAAAAGTTCTACAGTATAATTGTATTGAACACTTTTTAATACAACTGTGTATACAGTTCAAATTTAATTATGACCTAAGCTAAGTAATTAGCTAATTATATATATATATATATATATATAATTTATAATTTATAATATATAATATATATTAATATTAAATTAATATTAAATATTAATTATATATAATATAATTTATAATATATATATATTTATATATATATATATATATATATATATATATATATATATATATATAAATATAAGGTGCATTTTGGAAGCAAGAATTCTATGAAACATGTTTTGTTAGACAATATGGGCAAGTTCTGTCCACCAACTTTTTTAAGGAGATTTCAGTTTTATTCCTCTAAAAGAGAATTAAGAAGAAAATTGAAATTATGTATTGATTTTTTTACACACTCGCAAAAGATTTCAGTTTAAACGTTTAATTCGCTTTTTAAACAAAATGGAAGGCAAAATGAAATCTTTTAAAAAACTGATACAGAGAATATTATTTGACAAAACATGCTTAATAGAATTCTTGTTGCTGAAATGCATATTATCTCAATAATATGATACAGCAGGACGCTAACACAACATATATATATATATATATATATATATATATATATATATATACTGGTCTAATTTATATATATATA
>JBBBDQ010029041.1:160000-175000 GCA_037127315.1 Ascarosepion bandense | reverse complement strand
TGCTATAGATAGACACACTGACAGATAGACAGATATGAAAAGACTGAGATAGATAGATAGATAGATAGATAGATAGATAGATAGATAGATAGATAGATAGATAGATAAAACAATGTATTTTGAAATTACATGCAAACGCAGCCGCCTAATTCATTAGTATATATTTTATGCTAACTGCAAATATTTCATCTTTAAATATACCAATCCATGGTCCTGGAGCTCAGACTTAGCCTAAAGAATATTTGTGTAAAGTTTAGTGAGAACCGGATAAAAATTGTGGATTTGTATAAAGGACATACAGACAAATAAACAGACACACACACAAACATCTTGCCTTTTATATATATATATATATATATATATATATATATATATATTATCGATTTTCTGCACTATTGTAAGAACTGGAACCTTGAAACTTCTGAATATCGTTTCTTATGTCTTTGTCTATGAGTGTATCAAATTTGATTAAAATCGGACCACTCCTTCTATCACACGATTTTTTCGATTATCAATTTTCGATATTTATCGGGGGTACCTCGACACAAAACCTAGCTAAAAACACTCGCAGACGCTTACAACTGTTTAAATTTTCAAGAATATCGGTTCAGCCGTTTCGGAGTCTATAGGTAACGGACACACACCCAGACACACAAAGAGACAAAGTTCCATTTATAAATAAGTTTAGATATGCACAAACAGAATAGCACTTAGTAATGCTTTCTACTTTATTAAGTTTACTCACAAAACAAGTAGTGCATGTTAGCACTAGAGGATGAACGCCCTGTAAATAAACTCTAATTGCTTTTGCAATATGGAAAAATAGCATCTGGCATAAATATAGAGTTGCTTCATTGAAATCCACCATTTTGAAAAATACTCTAATCGTTGATATTCATCAGTTCTTACTAACCATTTACGGAGACCAAACAGTGAGTTAGTGCATTTGGTCTGCGGTGGTAACAATATGCTTCACAAGCTATATTCGTCGTTGCGTTAAATATATCAGTGAATTTAGATAGAAATGGCACAAGTGGAATGAATAAAAAAATTGTAATGAGAGAGAAATGGCACAAGTGAAATGAGAGAAAAAGTGGAACAATTGAATGAGTAAAAAAAATGGCACAAGTAAAATGAGCGTAAAATGGCACAAGTGGAATGATAAAAAAAATGGCACAAGTGAAATTAGAGTAAAATAACAAAAGTGGAATGAGCAAACATTAGCAAAATTGGAACGAGAGAGAAAATGGCACAAGTGAAATAAAAGAAAAAATAACACACGTACAATGAGAGAAAAATGGCACAAGTAAAATGAGCGAAAATGTCACATGTGGAATGAGACAAAAAATGGCACAAGTTGAATAAGAGAAAAATGACAATTGAAATGAGAAAAAAAAGGGCCCATTTGGAATGAGAGATAAACTGGCAAAACAGGATTGCGATAAAAATATCAGAACTGATTTTGAATGTTACTTCATCATACTAATTCATGTTAATACCGCTCCACTAAGCTCATCGACGGAAACGGACCTTTAAAAGCGACTCTGCTCTAATATTACTAATCAGTCGATTTTTCAAATTAAGTATCGACCATTTAATTCCATTTCATTTACTCCTTAATCAAAACATAACCTATCAGCTTCTTTTCTCCCACTTTCCGCCTGTGGAATTCCCTTCCATTTACTTGCTTCCCCGACAGCTACAATCTCCAAGAATTTAAATGTAAAGTCAATAGTCATCTCCTATCTCACTAACCTGCCTCTTCTCTCTCATACTACTTTCTCTGTCTACTCCACTCACATCAGTATTCTCATCCTTCTCTTACCCACTTCTTGACACCCACTATAAAAAGTAACTCTTTCTCATAATTTTCCTAATATGCAAAACAGTGGCAGTAAAATACCTTGCTTGGGACGATATGATTATAAAAAAAAATCCTTTGCATACAAATATGTAAACCCGGCAAAACAGTTGCAGTAAAATGCCTTGCTGGGGACGATATGATTATAAAAAGTCCTTTGCATACAAATATGTAACCCACTGCAAAACATTTGCAGTAAAATGCCTTGCTTGGGACGATATGATTATAAAAAATTCTTTGCATACAAATATGTAACCTCTTGCAAAACATTTGCAGTAAAATGCCTTGCTTGGGACGATATGATTATAAAAAATTCTTTGCATACAAATATGTAACCTCTTGCAAAACATTTGCAGTAAAATGCCTTGCTTGGGACGATATGATTATAAAAAAAATTCTTTGCATACAAATATGTAACCTCTTGCAAAACATTTGCAGTAAAATGCCTTGCTTGGGACGATATGATTATAAAAAATTCTTTGCATACAAATATGTAACCTCTTGCAAAATATTTGCAGTAAAATTCCTTGCTTGGCACGATATGATTATAAAAAATCCTTTGCATACAAATATGTAACCCCCTGCAAAATATTTGCAGTAGAATGCCTTGCTTGTGACGATATGATTATAAAAAAATCCTTTGCATACAAATATGTAACCCCCTGCAAAACATTTGCAGTAAAATGCTTTGCTTGAGACGATATGATTATAAAAAAAATCCTTTGCATACAAATATGAACCCCCTGCAAAACATTTGCAGTAAAATGCTTTGCTTGGGACAATATAATTATAAAAATAAAATAAAAACTTGTCTCAACTGAAACAGTCTCCTCTTTTTCATGTTTTATCACAATGTTTCGGTCGATCTGCTCTCTAACCTTCGTCAGATGCCCCTCGATTCTATCACAGAAAGGAAGAGTTTGAGGGAGAGTAATATTTACTAAACTATGGTCGATTATTTCTATTCGATAAAAAATGCTATCCTCAGCGGGTACTTTCACACTTTGAAGATTGTTTTGAAAAAAGGAAGAGTTGTTTGTATAAGTAATGTTAATCTTAAGGAGAACAATTGCAACGGCTTACCAACGTTTCGCAGGTTATTTAAAACCAGAAAATATTTTTAGATTGCAATAATATTTTGATGATAATAATGTTTTAGTGATACAAGTTTAACTAATTAGCCCATAGATGGGGAGAATATGGATTTATACTTTCCCAAGGGCGTTTGCGCGTAAATAAATATAACGAATACATCTAGAATTGTAACTCAGTTATCTGATTTCCAATTAAGGGAAGTTACACCACACGCACTTCCCAGCTTACAGCGGATGGTATTCCCAAGTGGTCACCAACCTAGATTATGACCAGGCTCGACGTTGCTTAATTTCGGTTATCGTCCAAACTGGAAACTGGAGAATCATATTCTTAAATATTTACTGACGATCTTTGCTAGATATTAAAAAAAGTTCTTGGCCCCGGCATGTTACGATAGTTGAGTGAGGAGAGAGTGAGTAAACAAACATTCAAGTAGTCTACTCACTTATAGCTAATTTAACACCAAAGCAGTAGTAGCTGCAAAGATACTGGTACACTCAATGACAGCCTTGATGCTTATGCGATATATAATGATATTTAATGTATAAATAAAGCTAAAAGGATCCTTAATAGAAGACGATTCAGAGTCAACAATCAAAATAATTGATCGAGCGACTTAGATTCTGCACCTCACACAGACAGTTACAAGATTGGTTTTAGAATTTAAAAGAATGAGAGTTAGATTCATTAAATCTATCTATCTATCTATCTATCTATCTATCTATCTATCTATCTATCTATCTAAATCTCCTAATATCTAATTGTCATCATATATATTTATGCCATTTCCACTATATCTATATTTGATTCTCATAATATCTATCTATCTATCTATCTATCTATCTATCTATAAATATATATATATATATTCAAAAATTATATATAATATATATATCAAATATATATATCAAATATATATATTCAAAAATATATATATTCAAAAATTGTAACATGAATATGTTATAATATCACTACAAAAGTAGCTATTTTGTTTCAACATTTCTTGCGTCTTATCAAGTAACAACTCGTTTACAAATGAAGCATATATATATATATATATATATATATATATATATATATATATATATATATATATATTCTTCATTTATAAACGAGTTATTACGCGACCTAGGCTTCTAGCATGACTTGTCTTCAGGCGATTTGCAATATCTGATTTTACCGTTTTTTTTAAGAACGTGCACGTAACGGAAATTTTTGAACGCGCAATTTTCAAAATTGGAAGAACTCATGACGTTTTCAAACATGGTTGTATGAACCTAATAGGTATTTTATGATATGGTTACACTTAGTCATAATTTCTGTTCTTTCATTCAATAATTCATTTTTGTTTGGGAATAACATAATACTTCACTTTTTTCCTTGGCACAGTTTGTTCATTCTTGTCTGTCTGTCTGTCTGTCTGTCTGTCTGTCTGTCTGTCAAAATGGAAAAGATTACTACAGTTCAGCGGCCCCGTATTTTCAAAAGAATTTTGAATCTTTGTGTATGCATACATTTGCCGATTTTTGTAAATGCGGACTATATTTACTGCTCTTAGTTTCAAATAATATAATGTATGGACTTGTGAATTAAAAAGATACATTTTTATTAAAATCATAATCCACCTTGCACATTTATAAATCTACTATTCATCCGTGCATTGAATACTATTGCCATATCTGGTCGTGTGCTCCTGCTATTCATCTCAAGGTTCTCGACAAAATCCTAAAGAAGGATCTGCAATATAATCGGTCCTGATTTGGCATCTCGACTTCAATCACATTCTCACCGATGTGACTTTCTGTTGGGCGCTCTCCACCTTTCCACGGAAATGGACTATTCGAATCACTATATAAAATAGTAGTGATTATACCTCGAGGGTGGAAGTCGAGTAAGGAAGTCGAGTGAGCGAGTCAGTCGGGTATTTCCGGTATTGCACCGGAAGTGTTCTACTAGTCAATCTATCACGTCTCTACGACGATACTGTATACTAATTACCTTGTTCTGTATTCTACTAATCCTCACCTCTTGTAAATACTTCTCTTTCCTGTCAATACACCTACTTTTATCCTATTACGTTGTTTTGTATTATTTCACATAATTATGTTACCCGACGTAATACTTTCCTTCCCTCTGCCTTTTCTACAAATATTTCCATGGCAACTGCTCTGATGAGGATTTTTTTCCTGGTGCCTCACCAAGTGAATTTAAGTTTGCTACTAGATTAACATCTAGGTCTCACCCTTTTACCATTGAAATAGTTAAATGTAACCTGTCACTTTTATTCGAACAGTTTCTTTACCCGCACTTCTGTTTACTTGCTTCCAAGATAGTTACAATTTCCAAAAATTTAACTGCAACGTCAATTTCTATCTTCTATTTTCTTGCATCGCGTTTTTCTATTATCCTGTTTTAAATACCCACTGCACCGAGTCATTTCTCTCACATTGTAACCCATTGTGCACTGCCGGTCTAGCCTTGCTTGGGTGAAATGATTTCAAAAATAATGTGAACAAACTAAAATACTGAGCTATAAAATTCAACATAAGATTGAATTATTATAATATTTTTCAAAAAATAAACTAAAATCAACAAAATTTGTTAAATATGTACAATTAGCCTATAAATTGTATGATATGTAATGACTGTTAAGTCCTGCAAGAGATTGACACTGTTTTTTTTTCTTTTCTTTTCTTTTTTTTTTTTTTTCAAAGATGACACAAAAACTCTCGCACGTTGTTGTGCAATGGTTAACAGCTCGGAATGGGAAGAATTCATAAAAGCAAAAAAGACAAGAAAGCAAAAAGCAAAAAAGAAATTCGCTCTTATTGATTAACTGATTTGTTTTTACGGTTTATCAACATTTTACAGGTTAGATAAAATCACAAATCAGTCACAGATTTTAAGAAGTCTTTAGAGATTATATTGTTTTGCTTTTACAAACTCTATTAACTAAGTCGTAAGTAAGGATAGATGTGAATTTTTGTCTTTCACAAGGGTATTTATGTGTATGTGAATATAATATCCGATTGAAATTGGAATTCGGATGTCCAATTTCCAATTTCAAGCCGTTATTCATACACCGCCCGCAAATCTAAGCTTACAGCACCTGGTATTCTCAAGCGGTACCCCATATAGGCACTGATCAGGCTCGATGTTACTTAACTTTTATTATATCTTGGATATTGTTATATCCCTGGAGGGGGTAAACAGAGAAAGAATAGTGCAAGAAATAATTCCTAACACTGAGTATATATAAAGAGAGATTTATTATACCTCAGTACAATAAACCAAATACACGTACACCAACGAACAGATAACAAGAATAACAATCAAGAAGACCATGTCTCTGTATAGGATCTATGCGTCCGTCTTGAGAAGAAGGCTTCCGTCTAGTGACGTCTAACTCTCGTCTAAGGCCGATGGCTCTCGACTAAAGTTGATGACTCTAGTATAATAACGAAGACTCTCGATCACTCCCGTGTAATGACGAAGACTCTCGTATAGTCACGAACACTCTCTGTTGTTCGTTCTAGTCTCGGTCTTTTATAACCCGGGCCATACTCATTCCTGGGTAAGACAGGATATTCCTCCACAACAGATATTTATATCTGTCCAGACATCACCTGAATTTTTAAAAGCGTTTTTTTTTTCGTTTTTTATGCGGATTATTTCACCTAAAGAACAAGACGATTCAAGGTGCTTTCTAGGTAGGGATATTTGTTCATAACTTTAAGCCTAATGTTGTCTCAGATATTCGGCTCATAATACAAATTAATTAGCGCTGGTTGATACACCACCACAATCTTATGCAAACTCATATTAAACCCAAAATCTTTGAAGGATAGGTTTGATCTTGAAGTGCTATATATTAATGTTTTAATGGATCACATATATTTACAATTTACCTGTTGCACAAAAATTATATTGCTGTAATCCTAAATTATTGCATTAAAGCCATAAATGCATTTGCGAAGATAACAAAAAATATGCAGAAAACAATATCTTCCCAAGAATATCTTCTTGTTTGGCGCCATTTCCTACCTTGAAACTTTCAGTATAGATACCTCAAAGATTTACATAAGCTTCTAATTTTAATTTATTTAACCATTATTTTTGTGTTTGGGTTTTGTCTAATGGCATATCAACCTCTGTGGGTTATTTAATGCCAAAAAGGTAATGTTTTAAAGATATTTTTTTATTTTCAATTATAGTTATAAGGTTGACCAAGATTTTGAGGAAAAAAAATTATTATTATTATTATTTTATTTTTCATTTTATTTTATTTTATTTTATTTTATTTTATTTTTTATAAAGCTGAAGATGTCTTCTAGTTTTGTATTCAAAAATGTATTGCTGGTGATCATTTTTTTTTTCTTCAAAAATGTACTGTTGGTAATATTTTTCCTTCAAAAATGTATATATTTTTATAAAAGTATATTTTTATACTTTCATGTTTTGACCCCAGCTTTGGGGTTAACTATTTGCCCATAGCTGGGACCCTAACAAGTACTACCACTCCGGGTCAAGGTGGACCTGGAAACAACAGCATTTAAGAGGTGGTTCCA
The DNA here is from genome assembly GCA_037127315.1 of Ascarosepion bandense. Classification (NCBI taxonomy): domain Eukaryota; kingdom Metazoa; phylum Mollusca; class Cephalopoda; order Sepiida; family Sepiidae; genus Ascarosepion; species Ascarosepion bandense. The sequence goes on along the minus strand of JBBBDQ010029041.1, from coordinate 167,476 downwards.
TGCTCCTCACAACCTTCCAATCAGAGACTTTGCTACCGAATGCCATTATTTTTAATGAATACTCGTATTTAAGTAGATGCTCTGTTCTTTATAATTAGATTCAGAAGCTGTCCTCAGACGCATGTATACAGACGATGTATAGTGCGATCAGAGTGCTTCCTTGACAAGTTAGCCTGAAAGATCTCAACCATTTCAGTCGTTTCCTTCTCATAGACTGGTTGCCAACCAAGGTTATAAGACCAAGTATGTTCTGCTATTTTACCATAGCTGGGGGAGAAGCAATGGAGTCATTTCTTTCCCAGGTGATATTAGCGTGTAAGTGAATGCAATAAATTAGACTGAAATTCGAACTCGACATTTCCACAAACCAAATCACAAATCATTACTCCACAATATCTCAATCCCCTTATCATTCAGGCTATGGGTTAATAAGTAAGACTTATATCACTAAAACTATTATAATCTCTACAAAATTCTTACAATGTAAAAATACTTTTTGGATTTAAATAATCTGCAAAGGTTTGATAAGCCGTAAGAAACAAATCAGTGAACCAATCTATCTGATCGATAGCCTGGTGTCCAACAATAAAAAGAAAATAGTAGCAGGTGCCTTTTCCAGCAGGAGATAGATCACTTTTGAATGAACTGCAAACATCGCGTTGTAAACTGGAATTACATCAGAATATTTTCATTCATACATATAATACAATTCCTCTATTACATATATCACATCGCTTGTGCATTACGCTGGGACTAGAATTTTTTGGAAACTCGCTGACGCGTGATGAAATCCTTCCCGTATTTAGTATTGTTGAAATCATTACTAACATTTGTGTCGAGTATACAAACTACATTTCCTTGAATTTCGCAAAGCAGGGCAAATTGGAAACAGGATTCTTGTATATATAAAAATGTAAAAAAATATATTAAAAACAATATTTCATTTTTATTAAAATAGCATTTTTTATTTTAATACTGGGTGTATTTTGTATGTTAAAAATAAAAACTTTTAATTTAAAAATAAAAAAATAATCCAAATTACCGTAATAAATTATACAGCCTACTAAAACCAACCATAATTTGTACCCCCATACCGGTTTGACATATATTCATATCTAAATGCATATATATATATATATATATATATATATATATATATATATATATATATATATATATAATCCGTTTGTCAGAATTATATATATAATTTTATTAAATTACTTTTTTCTCATGAATGTTCTGCTATCATAACCGTAAGTTGTAAATATCAATATTTAAATTTTAAAACGTTCACTTTCCAATGAGCATCTGATGATTGCATCATGGATGAAAAGTATATATATATATATATATATATATATATATATATATGTGTGTGTGTGTGTGTGTGTGTGTGTGTGTGTGTGTGTGTGTGTGTGTGTGTGTAAAAATCCATAAAAAAAGATCCCATCTGGCCTATCATTTCACAAATACTCACACCAATATACTACCTTTCCTAAACAATTAACAAACTAATTACTCCCTACCTTCCTAGTAAATATAGTATTAACTCCGCGAATGAATTTATATAGATTCTCCATTCCGTAAAACCTAATAATCTAACAATCAAATAATTGCATCTTTGGCTGTCCAAAATTTATTCACTAATGTTCCCCTCCATGAAACCATTGACATCATTATGACGCTACTCTCCCATCAATCAATATTAAACCACTATATTAGAAAACTATTATTAGCATGCACCAGACAAGTAACCTTTCATAACACCTTAGGTAATATTTATACTCAATTAGATGGTATTGCGATGAGATCTCCTTTAGGTCCCCTCTTTTCTAATTATTATATGGCAAATTTAGAAAATAAAATAATTAATGACAACAATAAACCCTCTATATATGTAAGATACATGGATGACATCTTCATTTTAGTTAAGAATATCGATCAAATTACACAACTTAAAGATAAATTTGAAAGTCACTTCGTCCTCAAGTTTACAATAGAATTTAATATTAATAACAAAATCCCATTCCTTGACGTATTCATTAATTCTAGCACACATAGATTTACTACTTCTCTATATAGGAAACCAACTAGCATAAACTCGTATTTTCTTAATTATACTAGGGAACGCCCCCAACGATATAAGTTAGCTGTTATAAAAAACTTAATTCAACGCACACAAATGATATCTTCTTCCAAATTCATATTTTATAAAGAATTACACAACATTAAGCAAACACTTGTCAATAATGGATTTCCTAACTCCATTATTGATCAACAAATTAAAATGTATCTCAACAAAATTAACAATAGCTCTAACAATATTGATAATATTAATAATAATGGTGTACATCAAAATAAACATAACACTATTAACTTATACTATTGCAACTAAATACATAATAATTACAAACAAGACTAAACAACTCTCAAAAACATAATACGTAGAAATGTTAAACCAATAAATAATAATAATCAAATTAAGCTCATCATATATTATAAAAAAATATTAAAACAATTGACCTCATAGTCACTAATCACCCAACAAGCACTTAACTAAATCCTCTACAGAAAACCAATGTAGTGTATCAATTTACATGCCCGTTCAGAGATTGTATCTCTTTTACTAATAATAAAACCACTACATATATTGGTTTTACTACAACCACGCTCTCCCGTAGACTTACCTGTCACGTTTCTAATCAGAGTACAATTAAAGAACATTTCTTAGAAAAGCATAGCCATGTAGGTACTATCAGACAGATTTTAGTCAACAATACAATAATTCTCACTCATACACACAGTAAAAGAACCTTCAGATATTAGAGGCCATCTACATTAAATCCAAAACAGTCCACACTTAATAAAATCATGTTTAAATCTGGTTATAACACATTACATTACATTTAAATATATGGTTATGTTATCATTTCGAGCTCTCACGCGGTGTAACGTCATAGAACTTTGTGAACTGCGTTTGCTATTTTTGGTAACTGTTATCGTTGCTTAGCAAAGTTTTATGTCAACACAAGATAAAATCGTCGCTGATGGTGGATGTTTTTATGTTAACGCCCTTGTAACCTCTCTGTAGATGGCTCATCTGAGCCGAAGCTTAGAACGAACTTAATAAAAAATTATCCAAATGTTGGAGAATTTTTGTCTTTTTTTAGATATTTAGAACGACTCATGATTAAACATAATAAACATTCATTGTCTCTTATATTTAACAGTATCTGCTTAATATATATATATATATATATATATATATATATTGTATTTATTATTAGTATATATATATATTACGAAAGTTCCGAAGATTAACAAAATGGAATTGACACTCGACATATTTGTTTGAACATTATTTTTAATCGATAATCGTATTTGAGTAGACATTCTATTCTTAATCAAACAGTATATTTATAGATTTATTTCTACCGGCCTGATTATTTACGAGAAATCGAAGTTAAATTATGCCTTATAGACACAATTTTCGTAATAACCATCTCGCTTAGACTGTGAATTCATTCGTGGTCGAGCGGTATAAGATGCACCAGATCAATCGGTGGCTTCCCTTATGTTGTTAGGGGTCGCAGGTTCGACTACTGCTAAATTACATATTTTATATTTTTCTCGTAAATAATCAGGCCGGTAGAAATAAATATGCTGTTTGATTAAAAAAAGAATGTTTACTAAGATAAGAGTAGTAATTAAAAATAATGTTCAAACAAATAAATTATATATATATATAAAACTTAATAATTGATATTTTTAATGGAATAATTATTACTCTAAATAGTTATTGAGCATGTTTTGTCAAAAAGCCTGTTTACCTTGACATATTTTACATAATATAATTTTACGTGTATCAATAGGCTTTTTATCATATATATATATATATATATATATATATATATATTAATATATCATTGATTTTTATTGAATTAATATGGGTTATTGTTTACTTGAAAGCTAACGTAAGGTAATTTAATTTCTTTAATTTATATGTAGATACATTTCGTCCTTAAACACCTGTCAAATAAGACAGCCTCGAGTAGGATCCGAACATACAGTGAGATGGTAAGATGCCGGTGATAATTTCCGGTATCTCCTTCAATGTTAACTGAATTAATAACCGCATAGATTTTCGGATGGTTTAATTAATATACATTCATTGACATTTACATATCAGACTTGCATCTCGACTTTCTGTTGATATTTGTTGTGCATGTGTTTCACTCAGCAACACAGTAGCGACCTTATCAATGTTAGGTAGTGGGTTTAAACAATATTGTACAATTAAAGATCACTTTATTGTCTTTTATTTCTTCTTTTATTTGCCGTGTTCTTTCAATATGTAGGTGATGCTGGCCCTCCACATCGGCCTGTTCCTTGCAGCTCTTAAATAAGTTTTGTCTTTCTGTTATTTCTCCCAAACCCTGTTCTATCATCCTTTTGTTCATGCACATTAACTATGTCACACTTTCCCCTGTCCCTTATTCCCTCTACACGCCCTGTGAGTATCAAATTTTCGAAACCCTCCTTACTCATTACGTGTTTCAAACATTTAGCATAGAATAGAAAGATTCGATTTTTTCTTCTGTAATTTGTGCTGTTAGGATGTGCATTATAGTGCAGTGGATATCGTCTCGGAACGACAAATCGGGGAGACGAGTTCGAATTCCAGTTGAATTCTTTGTATTCACTTACGCACGAATACCCTTGGGAAAGGTATTAATCCTTCTCTTCCTCCAATTATGGGTTAAATAATAGGATAGATTGGGTTCTATAGCCTTGGTCGGCAACCAGTCTACCAGCAGAAAGTAATGGCAACCTACTGCGGGATAATCTTCTGCCCAGTCAGTCATGTCTCTTTCGAGACATGATCGCCCAAGCGTATATCACGTATGGCACTTAACTAAATGACTGAATTTGTGCTGTTAGTGCGTCAGTCAGTCAGTTGAGTGCCATACGTGATAAAGGCTTAGGCGATCATGTTTTGAAAGAGACATGACTGACTGAGCAAAAGATTATCCCGCAGTAGGTTGCCATTGCTTTCTGCAGTAGACACGTCGCCGACCAAGGCTATAGAACCCAATCTGTCCTATTATTTAACCCATAACTGGAAAAAAGAAACGGATTAATACATTTCCCAAGGGTATTTGTGCGTAAGTGAACGCTAGGAATTCAACTGGAATTCGAACTCGCTCCCCGATTTGTCGTTCCGAGTCGATATCCACTGTATCACAGCGCACATTAGTGCGTACACGATTATAATTGATATGTTGAATTGATGTCGTTTCAGTTTAACTAAAGGAGTTCTTTCAGATAACTGGCAGTATTCCAAAATGCATTTCTTTATGTCTTGATCTAGTATCAGTCCGTCTCCGTCCTCATTTTTCTTTCCGCTTCTATATATAATCCTATGATTGTCACTTACAAAATCTCCGTTGTTTGGTCACCTGGTTTCACATATACCTAAAATGTTAACGTTTAACCAGCTCACCTCCTGCTTTACAATTTCCAGCTGGTCACATTTGTTTAATGTTCACATATTCGATGCCCCGAGTGTTATTTTCTTTGTTTGATGCAAGCAGCCGCTCCTTTCCGGGCTCGGGATCAGTACCGAGAATTTTTATTCTTTTTTATGCTAACAGTCGCTGAGTAATGGTCTTGTGACATCCGTTATGGATCTCGTTCCTTATCCTGCGAGGAGTTAATTCTCTTAGACTTAAGCCCCTCGTTAGATTTCATATTTTGTTTGATAATTGCGATAATATTTTTTGGGATTAATAGTTAAGTGATTTGACATTGCCTTCTCTACGGTGATTTATTAAGACACCACCTCTAATTAACTGACCGTTGACTCATTGCGTGTTCTTCTGTCCTTTGTTAGGTCTTATTTTTCATCTTACTCGGTTGCTAATAATCCGCTTTACTCGATAGAATACAAAGATGGTAGGTGGTTTAGTCGTCGACAGTTTGACGGTGGAATACACACACACACACACACACACACACACACACACACACATATATATATATATATATATATATATATATATATATATATATATATTCTCACACACAAGCTTGTATACTTACCTGTGAGCTGAAGTTTAAAAGTTTTGCTCCCCTTATCTGTTACGAGGAAAGGATTTATGTATCGAAGTTATTAGGGTAGAAGAGAGAAGAGAATGGATTAATGATTAAGTTTTTCTTTCTTTCTTTTTTTTCTTTCTTTCTTTCTTCCTTTCTTTCCTTCCTTTTTCTTTTCTTTTTTTAAGGTTTAACTTATAAATCCGAATACCTACTTTTCGTAACTATGTTTTCATATTCTCTAGTCAGTCTACAACAACAAAAAAAAAAAAGAAAAAAAAGAAAATGCTGCGACCCCAATCAACTAACATTATGTTAATAAACACATTACCAGTACGGGCGTAAATACATACATACATATATACATATACATATAGATACATATACACGTTCAAGCAAAGGTAGGACGACATTGGAAATAACCCTAAAACATATTAACAAATTAAAACAAAATATGACATTCGCAAGTGAACAGATTATCGCCTTTGAAGAGTAGCATGTTTTTAGAGTTGAGATTTTTGTTCAAATTCTCACTCCTGGTATAAGAAATACCTTCCACTACCTAGAAGGTGGGTAAGAGGGCTAGCCAAGCGTTTCTATTTTTAAAACTAAATAGGAAAAATATTGAAAGGTAAAGAAAAATTATTCATTTGGATAGGATTTAATATTTATTTATTATTATTTATTTAATATTTATGCGAAGGAAAGTAGTGATAATAATGTCGACGGATAGAAGTTTTCTCAAACACGAGTTACAAATAAAATTACGAACAATATTCTACAATTTTATTGCATAAGCCATGGCCGAGTGGTTAGACTGTTCGCTTTCCGATCATGAAACCCTGTTTCAAATCTTACCATGATCTGTGAACCGTCGATGGATGTACTAGTACAAAGATACAAGTCATCGTGACCAAGAGTCTGAGTGTAAGCGCCTTTTTCAGACTGTTGCCAGAGAATAAGTTCTCTCCCATAAAGTGAAACTAAGTTACGCTTTGTATAGAAGCAGTATAAACCACAAATGGGTTCGGAGTTGGGAGTGAACAAGCACAATGTAACTGAGCAAGAGTCTGCAACAATGTTTGGCTAACCACCCTAGTATACAGACATACTCGGATATGAGCTACCAGCCATTCTTCTTTATGTATCATGTCCCTTTCAGTATCACATTTTCCAAGCCTTATTTCCTCATTCTGTCTCTTCCTGATGTTAAGGACCTACAATCTGTTATGAACTTGAGTAGGAAATGGCTCTTGAAATTTGATACCACCAAAACGAAACTGCTCTCCTTTAACCAACATAGAGAAACTTTCCCACCTACTATCAGAATGGATGACGCTAGTCTCCTGGAGAGCAACGCACTGCGCCTCCTTGGCCTCA